>JAPDSC010107191.1:71957-117802 GCA_026290005.1 Latrodectus geometricus
TATTATATATGCAAACCAAATTGTTAATGTAATATGCAAACCGATTGCTTGTGTAATTCTGATAAATTTTAGTTGTTGAAAATCATTGTTATTGTCAAACATGTAGCCATTTTACCAAACGATTTGTAGAAACAGTCACTAAATTCTTAAATCTCTAGAGAATATTTTTATGATTTCCTAATTTAGTAAATTGAATTTAATTAAATTTATACCAAGAGTAATATGAAAATTCTGATCTTAACAATCATACATTTCCCTCTAATAGTAATTCACACTTTCTTTAAAATTAACTTTTTTAAACTTTTGGCGTACAAAATTCCTTATATTTAAGGAGTTTTAAATGCCAAAAGCGTTTTGTGATCATATCCTGCCTAAAGATTAGTCTGTTTCTATTCACCTTATTTGGGTTATTCCCATGAAAAAATATCTCCTAATTGTGCTTCTTCTAATCATAATTCCTAAGTATATTCTTATTTTCTCACAATTAAGAAGCTTTCTGAATTGTTTAATATACAAAATACACAAATATCTTATACAATTTTACACGCAAGAATTTATATATATTCAAAATACAGAAATATTTATGTAGGGTTAACTTTTTGTATATTTTGTGTAACATTTAGGAAGAAGCTTTCTTGGCCGCAATTTAAAAGATTAAATGCATTTCATGAACAAGCACTGCGGAGCTGGCTGTTGAAGGTTAATGGATCGGCTTTTAGTTTAATAAATAATGGGTTCACTCAACTCCCATTTTAAGTATCTATTTTTGTCGCAATTTAGAAACTTTCAGATTACTTCCCGGTGGAATTAGCCGTTGTCTACATAAGCTGGCCTAAATCCGGTAAATAAAAGATAATCAACAAGGAGATAAATGCTTGACAATCATGAGAAATAATCCTTTTGAGTGACTACCATGGGGTAGTTATTGTATCCTATAACCATATTATCAACCGCGAATATGTTTGCTATATTCCACAGAAATATATTTTTAAAATAAATATACATTCAGCTTTAGGATTATATAAAAATTATAATACCACAAAAGTATATGTTTCATCCATTGAAAAATCAAATGATAGTTAAATAAAAAATGTTTAAATACCCAAATAGTTTAAAATTGCGATATGATATGTGGTAAATAGTTCAGATCTTTAACAAGCATTTGAGTAAATCACCAAGAACTTCAACCTAATCATTGTTTATTGTTTTACTTCAAGTTAAATTAATTTCTGTGATATTAAACGGAAACCTAATTTCTCACCTTCTTAATTTCTCATTTTATCTATTGTATCTTTCATATTTTCAATCAATTTTCAACGTAAGACTTCGGCACAGTATCACTGACTGCTGTTCCAGAAGTATTTACTTTCTAATTAACTTCCTTATCAGAGTCTCCTTCAATTAAAACGAATAGTCGAATAAGGTTTCTTACTTTTTTATATCTGATTGTGCCTAATAACTAATGAAGATAGCTGAGAATGAGAATTTATTTGCTGAATTTTTCATCTTGGCTATTAGAGCTTTCAAGAGACATATGAGAAATATTTTTAAAATCTCTGGTTTTGAAGAGAAAAAAATATAAATGGAAAATTAAAAGGATAACAAATATGATGATTAATTACTGTGATTTTTTATATGAATTATATCATTTTTCAGTTTTTAAAGCTTTCATTAATTTAGTTTCATGTCGTTTGAATAATGAGCTTATAATTCCTCTTCATCGATGTCGTTAAATAAGTAATCTTCAAAATAAGCTCTCTAATACATAATATGTAAATTATTTAGAAAAAAACTTACTTTTTACATAGGATTATTCAGATAGCACGTACTATAATAAAGTAGCGCCATAATGAAAATTTTTTGTTCAAACACGAAAGCTCGTTATATTAAGTATAACTATATAATATATTAAGTATTACTGGCACATTATTATTGTAAAACTAAATAAATCAATAATTTTTAAATTAACATTATTACTTATTGAAATCACGTACTTAATGAAATTTTTTAAAATATGATGGGCATTTTTTTGTTACTTTTCCTAAAGGAGAGAATTTGAATTGTTCGCATTTACATGTGCAAAAAAGCGTCCTATATAGTTTATTTAGAATTTTACTTTTCATCAATATTAAAGTCATTCAGTTAAAATTTTAATTTATAACTATTGAATTTTCAAATTCATTCGCTACCATACTATTTTTAATTTAAAATGAATACAAAAAAAGTAATAATGCTTTGTCATGGATTTTTGCAATCGTTATTTTATTCATTTACTTTTTATACATTTACATACAGCAAAATAATATTTAGAAATAAATAAATGATTTTTTTTAATTTTTTAAAATTACAATACATGTACAAATTTACGTTTTTATTATAAAATCCATACCCGTCGATTCTTTTTATTGGACTGAATAGAATAGTAATACAACTGATAATTTATAAAAGGATTGAAATATGTAATTGTCTATTTTTGTGCGTGGGCACGCACATATGCACAAACGCATAAAGTACATTAAAGTAAATATTTATCTTTTATTGCACAAAAGAAGGCTTTGAATGCAAATATTATTTCAGGATTATTTCTAATATTACAAATACATTAAAAACGCAAAAATCGGAAAATTAATCGCTTAAATAAACAAATATGTTGATATACCTAATCATATTTGGATTTGCATTTCCGTTGGTTCATTAAAATGAGCATTTTCTATGAAAGATTAAATCACTATATTAAATCATATAAAATAACCACTTATCGGTATTTTTAATATTTTCAAGGTGTATGGCAAGTATTTTTAATACAACTGTGTTACTGAGTATTTTTACTTAGGATCGTCAAATGATTGTAGTTAAATTGAAAACAGTACTCTTCTACCCCTGTTCTACTCAGACCTTACAATGATGCTTGCTATGTGACCGTCGAAATTAAATTGCATTTTTACGTATTTCTTTAACTAACATCTAAATAGTTTATTTACACTGTATTCAAGGATAAAATAATGAGGAAAATGTTAGCTATCCAAACATATAAGCGTTTTGTCATGTATGAAAGATTTTTAGGTTTGTGTGTTCTGTCACTTAAGAAAAATCAAATCATTCAGTAGTTATATGACATTTAAATGTAGCCTGTTTTTGTAAATTAGACATATACGAATAAATTATAAAGCCAAGCCCAATAGCCTCACACATGGATTTTTTCTTTAAAGTGAAAGATATTTAACACGTGACCATAAGATATTAAATAAATGAGACTTATAACTATGCCAATTCTAGCTGATTATCGCGATATTGAAAGGTATCTTTTAATACCACCAAAGTGACAAAAAATGTAATCGAGATTATAATTTCTTTTTTTAATTAGCAATTTGTATTTTATGTTATTCCAAAAAGTTTTATAAGTTATTATTTGTTTTTTATGTTATTCTAAAACATAAAAATGTGTATTAAGGCTTATTTTTCCTGATTACTCAAATTTAGATCAATCTTTTTTAACATCATTAATTAAACATCGAAAATTATTTTTAACATTGTTGATTTCTAAATATAAATTTTCTACTACATGAATTTTTTAATGGTTATGTAAGAAATATTTTGTAAGGAAAATTATTATAATTCATTCTATAGCAACTTTTTGAAACAGCATGCTGTCTCATCACAAATTTTAAAAATACTATTTCTTAATAAAAACCAAATGTCATTTTAAAAACTGGTATGAAATATTTATATTGTTTAAATCTTTATTTTGATTAGTTGAAATTATTTATAATATTATATATAATTAATTGAAATTATATACATTATAATTGAAATAATTGAAATTTCTGTTGAATGTTTCAAATTTTATTAAAAAACAAAAAATAACAAGTTTTGAATTTATACCCAAAATTATTTTCGTCTTACTATTATTTCGCTAAGACCATTTCCTTAATTATGACCCAAATAATGAACCAAGCTCTCATATGATAAAATATAATTTGAATAAAATTTGACAAGCTGAATTCCATGTTTATGGAGCTTATTCAAATTAACCACTCTAATAAAAATTTAAATGTAAAAATGATATTTGAACAATAGAACTAATAATCAATTATTTTAAATTGCCATTATAATTTACATCAGCGTATTATGTTCTTAATGTTAAAGTTAGAATCTATTCAATCTTAATTCAATACATAAAATTAACACTTCTTAATTTATTTTTGACTTGCCATATTAAATTTCCTGATGCAATCAGTATTGTTTTCTATTGAAAACATTTTTTCAAGTGATAACATTATAACCTAAAACAGAGTTTTCCTTTAAGAAAACTGCAAACTAAAACGTAAATAGAGCCTGCCTTTAGAGATATTATCATATGTTTTGTGTGACAATTTAATAAATTATCAAGTAAAATATGTAGTTGGTTATGAATCTGAGAGCATAAAATCAGTCAAGTATCTGATGGTTGAACAGTAAGAGCTCTGTGTCCAACTCAGTAGTACATTGGCTGAACTCTTACCACGAGCTGGAATATCTGTAGGGATTTGAAAATTTCTTCAAACTGTAAGCTCTTGTCGAATCATACCACGTGGTAAAATATGTCTGTAAAACCATAACACATTTATTAATAGAAAACAAGCAATTAATTATCAACTTTCAGAGATTATTTTAATTACTTTATCTAATATTGTTTACTCTATTTGAGCTTTCCGGTTTCCTATAGTTAATGGTATTTAAAGTTCAATTTCATTAAGGCAAGTTCAAGAAGTGTAGCTAGTTCTCGAGCAGGGATATCTGTAGAGGTTTGAAAAATTTGTAAACTGTAAGCTCTTGTCGAATCATAACACGTTGTAAAATATGACTGTAACTCCATAAGACATTTTTAATAGAAAATAAACAATTAATTATTAATTTTCAGAGATTATTTCAATTACTATATCCAATATTGTTTACTCTGTTTGAGCTTTCTAGTTTCCTAAAGCTAATGGTATTTAAAGTACAATTTCACTTAAGGCAAGTTCAAGAAGTGTAGACTCAACATTTGCTTGTTGCTTCTTTATTTTTTCCCCTTCTTTTTTCAAATTAAAACTTAATTCTTCCGTTTGCCGATACCGAAGATCCCCCACCGCGATAAACTTCACTTCGCTCCATCAATTATGTCACATCATTGTGCGATAAGATGAGCATCCATCGATAAAGACATCAGTAGCAATATCGATTTCACTGCCAAAAGCCCGCAAAATTTTAATCGAGTTTTCAGGGCGAAACTTTTATGACGCGCATTATACGCAGGTGTTTTCGTCCCCTCCTCTATCATAATAAAAGTTCGAAATAAGTACTCGATAAAAGCTTAAGAATCAATACTGGGAGGCGTTTTTTGACGGGAAAACTCATTCCACAAACTGTTCACTGCGTAATTAAGTCAGCATGCATTATGGGAAAATTTCTCTATCATTGCACAACTCGAGTGATCTAAAAAAGTTATTGAATATTTCCCATTCCCGTTTGAATATAATAAGAGATTTAATTCTGTGTTCAAAAGCATAATAATGTATTATTCAGCCCTAAACTGCAAGTATAAATATAATCCCACTTTTACTATCATAATAATAAAAGCTTTAAGCTGAAAATTGTCAATTTACCTTAAGTAAATACTTGTCTGCAAAATATTAAATAATTAATTTATTTGGTTCTGATCAAAAAGATGTTGCAGAAGAATAATTGCTAAGTTTTCTTGACCATGATCAAATTTCCTTTTATCTAGTTTTCTTTTTATCCTTTTATCTATTTCATCTACATACTATCAACTAATATTTTTTTATGTATTAGGATGATTTTAATGTTAGCTATATTACATGATTAATTACGGAGCATGATGAAATACATATGCAAACAGTAATAACATATTAATATATATAAATATATATAAAATATTAATTGATATATTAATATTACTATTCTCTTACGAAATTCATCAGAATATTCGATAGAAATCTGCAAGAATTTTATTTTTAAGGGATGAAACTACGCAATTCAGTATATATTTTTAAATCTGAAAATTTATTGAAAAATTTTAAAGAAAGTCAATGCTCATATTTTCGCACAGATTTGAATTAAGACCATATATTTAGAAATATCTTAAAAATTTTATATGTAGTTAGAACTAGATATTAGTCTCTTTCTAGTAATAATGTTTAAATTATAAATATTTCGTCACTAATATGATCTCTGGTTAGTGAACTGCTTCTACTCTAGACTTCAACAGCTCATGGGTTCATCTCCCACCTCAGCTATAACTAGGGTTTAAAATCCCTTAAGCCATAGGCCCCAGTTGAATCAGCCATTTTGTACATAAAATGCACATAAGAGGCTATAAATTAAATCTTTTTCAATTAACGATACTGCTTTGAATGCTCAATAATTTATACTATTAGTTGCTTTTCATAATCCGTTTTCGCAAACTAAAAGGTACCAATATCTAGCCATGAATAGAAATTATCAAATATCCTTTCTATTCTTAAGCCAAATTAAATTTCTTCCAAATTTATTCGGAATAAATTCCATATTTTTTTACTGTGATTGATTTTTGTATTACTAATATATTTCAATTTCCGCATAACGTTTATTCTTTGAATAAAAAATAATATTATAATATAAACCTGTTGTAAGTTTTTTAAATCATAAATTATCTATCGTGCTTGTTATAGACTAGGTATTTAATATGAAAAAAAATTTCCTTATAAATATGTTTCATAGATTTTCAAAGCCTTAAAGTTTGTTAAATTAAAGTTTCCAGAAAAACAACTTCGTTTCTTATAAGTAAATAATGAGTTTCATTATAATCTAAATTGTTATCGAAGTATTTACATTATTTATGTGTGTTTAATTATGGCAAATATTAATTACATAACATATTTATTTTCATTTCCTAAAAAATATATTTACTTCTTCTATATTTTATTATAAAAACCATGAACAAGTTTCATTTTATGTTTCCATATGTGATAGAACTTAAGAAATGGAAGGAATACAATGAATAATATTATTTATTTTATTAAAGATACGTTTAAAAAAAATTATTTGTTTGAATGTATTAGAAACAAAATAGTAGTCTGAGATTTAATTGGTTTTTATTTTTATCTACAGGAAAACATACATTTTAAATATCCCGATTTTTATCCCTACTATGTTCGAATGTGGGTCATAACCTCTAACTAATGCCAAACTCGATTTTCTGGATATTAATTTACCAATGAAGAAAAGTATCTATCGCAACCATGAAATATTCGATTTTTTTAATAAAAAAGTGAAAAATATTGATTACCCTTATCCTCATAGGAAAATAACTGCCCAACAGCATCTGCGTCCGATAGAAAATCTATGATAGCGGCCGACCCATGAGTGACCGCACTTAAGCGAACATTGATAAATCGATAGAGCTTTCTTGCAGAGAATCGTTCCTCTTCGATTAACGATTAAAGCTCATCATCTTTCTCTTTCTACAAGAAGATGGGAGCAAGATTTCCTTGTAAGAAGCTTGATTTATAGCTAAGAAAAGTTGAGTACGGAAAAAAGATTCTGCTCTTTTTCATAAATTGACCAGTCCCAGGAAAAGAACTCGAACCAAATAAAAAGGTGAAAGTAAATTTGATTTTTCCAAACTTCTTAGGAAAAAAAAATAACTATGATTTGAAATTCGCTGTAGTTCCAAAATTTTTCAGATCCGTCCTCCCTAACATTAATCTCACTTCTCATGACAGATGAGACTGCATGGAGATAGATTATTTCATACTAGAAGAACTCTTTGATATTCTGAGAATATATTTTGTATTACCATTCAAATTCTGATGCTTTTTATTTACTTTTATTTTCCATGGTTGATCAGAAACTGCCTTTCATTTTGTTCTCATGATGGTTTATTTTTATTCTTCAGAAAAGAGAAGCAGATCCACTGAGCAAGTAATCCTTTATTATAAAATACCTTCGAGAAAAGGTGACAAGGTCAGAGCCATAAATCTTGGCGAGAATAATAAAAGCTATGGTCACATTTATCATCTCATCCTTAAAAATGCTTAAATAATACCATGAATGATAATCTGGTTGGTTTCTCATGCTGATACAGATTTATTTAGTTAACAAAATGCATTGAATAAATTTATTTTAAGTAGTTTTTAAAAACATATTAAATTTTAAGTTTGTTAATATTTAGCAAAATTAGAAGTTGTTTTTTAAGAAACTTAATATGAATTTTGTCAACTTTATAGTTAATTAAAGAAAAAGCAATTAGATTATAAAAAACATTTCCGTAAAAATGTGTTCTATAATACATTCTTAATGTCTTTAAACTTATAAACTGTTAAATCATTAATCATTTCAAGATGTGCCTCGATATCTTCTAAGAACATTCTGAATAAAAATCCTTTATGCAACACATAACTATTCTGACTATAATCTACGTTAAGAAGTATTATGTCTGCTCAGAATATTTTAAAGCAATAGTTATTCAGAAAAATATATATACATGTATTTAGTTTAATTCTTTTATATTAACTTGAAAGTCTTATAATTATCACAAAAATAAAAAGGTACCAAAATAACAACATTTTTTGGAATCAAATTTTGAGCTAAATGAGACACTTTATATAATATTTATACTAATACACATCGCTAATACTTAATACTGTTTTCTTATAAATCTTAGAAAAAATTGGCATAACACCAATGAAATTTAAATTATGATTTAAGCAATTTCCTTCTATTTTAAGAAAGTAAATGGGTATTGTATGATAAAATGTATACACAAAGTCCTTAAGTCTGGATTACACTCGGAAATATTTTAATTATTTATAGATATTTTAAATATCTATTTATATAAAAATGGAAAGGAAATGTAAGTACAAAAAAATGTCTTATTTTTTTGGCAAACATAATTCAAATAATATAAAGTCGTTTTCATACAATTTCATAAAATTAATGCAGTATTATTTAATTTATAAAAGTAGTTCGTATTTATTAAATATTTTTAAAAAATAAATTGCAATCAGATGTTTTCATAGAAATTTTCTGGTGTATATTTCCCCCACAACTTTAAATAGAACAAAGCCATTTTTGCTACCAAATATCTACTGTTTCAAAAAAATTAAAGAAAAAGGGAAAATTTAGAATAATCTAAAATATTCATTGTGCTGATATGCACATAGAATTGTAAAATAAATTACTAGCTCTTATACACACACACACGTCAATATATGTTTAATTTTTCCAATACTAAAGTAATCAAGTAATATTATATTTCTTAAAAATTATGTTAATAAACGATATATTTATATAAAGTATATATTTTCACTAAGGAAAAAAATTTTAAATAATAATTATATCAATTTAAGATAAGTAGTTTAAAATTGAATAAATATCTCTGAATCTTTAAAATGACGTGTAGAAAATTTTTAGTACTTTGAAAATAAACGAAAAGATTTTAAAAATGTAAATAAAAACATTATAAAAATTTTTGTTAATAATTGGTTTTAAAGCACATAAATATTAATGAAAATTCTATTTACGAAAAACCTCAAATAATTTTAACCAGAAGATATTTTTTAATCTTTACATACTCATAAAAGTGAGAATTAAAAACTTCAGTTAAAGTTTCTTTAAAAAAAATAAATAAAATACAAAATATATTTATTAAAGGAACTCATATATAAAGTTTAAACTTATACTTGAGCATTCAAAACTCAAGAAACTTTAATTATTTCATGGAGTTTTCAATATATGGCTGTTGCAATAAATCATGGCTTTCGTGGTTGAAAACTCCATTAAAAGTATCCAGTACTTTTCAAAGAAATCGTTTGTTGCTGAACAAATATATAAATTCCAAATGGCAACAGTTTCCAAAGCAAAGGTAATATGCATCCATCATCGTTGCCATCTAGCATAACAAACTATTAAATACAATGGAGGGGATAGGGGATGGAGAGATTAATTCTTCCAAATCGAGGAAGAATCGAAAACACAGAAACAATTACTCACTACTTGTGGGTAATTTATAAGGAGTGGAAAATAAATAATGAAAAAAGATGGCAACGTGAGAGCTCGAGAAGAGAAAGAAAGTTCTCTTTTTCGAGATGTCAGAAGCAAAGAGCTCGTGGAAAGAAAATCGACGCTTTAATTGAAGATGTCAAAAACAGGCGACGCCTAAGAGGCCCGAGTTTTATCCGAAAAGTAATTTCGATCATATTAGTAAGAAGGAAGAGCAATTTCTTTACAAGAAGTTTCGAAAACGAAAAATAGATGGTAAAAAAAGAATTTTCTGTTAACTTTTCTCTTCTTCCTTTTTTTTTTTTTTTTTTTTTTTTTTTTATTTTAAATTTATCTGGATGGTAAAGATTCGGGACGACTTCATCTAACCAATATGATTCTAAATGTAATCAAATGCAACGTACAAAGTAGGAAAATTTTTCCTTTTCCAGTAAAGTTGATGGTTTTTAATTTCGTGCATCATCGCTAAGCTGATTTTAATCTCCCAAGATTTCTTCCGAGTCACACGTGCTCCTTGGAAAAAGGCGTGGATTCAATCTGACAACTAATCCAATATTTTCTTTCTATCGTATTTGTTTCTTAATGTAAAAAATACAATTCCTTACTTACAAACTTTAAAGGAAATAAAAACAATCGAATGTTTGACTGAAATAGAAAGAGATTTTTATTGAAATATATAGATATTTTTAGAGGTATTTTTTAAATACACGTAAGACAAAGTTTTCGGAGAAAGAAATATATAATATATACTTTAATAAAATATTCAAAAGAAAAAGTGAGATACTTTAAGGGGATAAAAACTGGCTTACAACACTAAATGATATTGTATTTTGCATTTTAATATATTTCAACAACTAACTTAATCTACTATTTTAAACCGATTAAGTTATTTCCTACTGTGATCTTAGATGTGAATAGTTTTTTCTGAATTTTTATGGGTTCCTGACCAGTGAAATATTTAGTCATGTCTATAGTATTTCTACGTTTATACTATTCTATTTATAACATTCGTATAATCTTCAAAATTGCTTTTCTTTTTTATATTTCTAAAAAGATTTGAAAGAGACAAAGGTTCTTCTGACATACTGAATTATTCTAAAGGACATTTTATCGAACAAATATATTATTCTGAAATAGTTGGCCAGATCGTAAATTTTTAAAAATAAAATGGAAAATTTATTCTATATTGAAAAGTTTCTCCAGATATTGCAGTTACAATATTGCTACTTTTTTAACATAATTTCAATAAGACTTTAACAGTTATTTATTTTGCTTTTTATGAATTTTGTATTTCAAGAGCACTGTTTATTCAAACATAGATTTAGAACTTATTTCTTTGAAGTTAAATCAATGTTGTTATCTATCCAACAGATGTTCGATGGTGATTATATTTTGATTGTCTATATTACTTATTTTATATATTACATATCCATATATTAATTTACAGAAAATCTACGATGTTTAACTAAAATACCTCTTTCATATTTATTAATTTCTTATTTTCAGGCATATTATTATCAAAATACATATAAATTATGACGGGATTACATAAGCAACCTAAAAACATCACCAGTGTTTGTTTTTTTTTTTTTTTTTTTCCAAGAAACAACTTTTTATTATTATTGTACACAGACTTAAAAAATAAATTGAGAAATAAATGTTGATTTAAATAATTGATCAAATAATCATTGACTCCAGCTATTCTACTTCAATTTAATTTTTCATTTTCTATGCATGATTAATATGCTATAAAATCATTTTCAAATACATATTAACTTTTATGATTGAAATTTTTAAAAATATGTTTATTTAATTTAGTGGAACAACAGTGTAGATAAGGTGTAGATTCAATTATTAAGAGTATATACAATTATTAAAAGCATTTGAGTTCAAAAAAATGACAAGTATACTATTCAACACTTATAATTTTTATCTCAAGAAATATACATTATGGATAATGTCATATTTCGTTTCTACAAATTAGATTTAATATTTCAGTTGTTTTCCAGTTATTTTTCGATAGGCATAATATCTATTTTCTTATATAAATAACTTAAAAACTGTATGGTTCAAGAAAACATTTCTTAATTTTGCTTAGTATTCACAGTTTTAACTACATCGAATCTTGAATTGGTCGTTTGTAAAACAAGAGTAAGAATCTCTTAAAAAAATATGTGTTTTCAATACAATAAAATGTATATAAATATTTTAAAATAATAAATATCTTAGTTATATAGTATCAAACTAATAACTTGCCAGGCATTGATCAGATCTATTCACTGATTATTTGAGTTAAAATAGTGTTCAAACTTATATGATTTTTGTGTAACTGACACACACTTACTGTGAATATATCTTTTTGCAAATATATCACTTCATTTTTATTTAATAATATGTTAAATTTATTGATTATACTAATGCAATTACATCCCTCCGATACTTTTAATGAATGTATTTCTTCATTAGAGATTTTAAAATATTATTTCTATGTAGCAATTTATCAAAAATACTTACTTTGGTTTGTTTGCCACTCAACGATTAATTTTTACACTTGAGGGCTTATGTGGATTTTAAACCACTAATAACATCCAAACAACCCAAGGTAGGATTCGAGCCCAGGAAGTGTTGAATGGAAGACCAGCAAATATTTTAATATAAATATTTGAATTTGTAACTCCAATGCATATTAAGTTTATAATAAAGCTTTCTTCTTACATTTTTATTATTTTTATATCGCATTTTTATGCTGAAAAAAAATAACTTCCAGTATAATTAAACTAGAAAATCTTCATTCGATAGATCTTTCAATTTTTTTTCCTGTTTTCTATTGTGAAAAAAAAATAATTTATGTTGTTATCTTAACAAAATCAAACAAATATCTATCAAAAGTTATTTTATATCAAAATTTACTGATCTTTTCATTATTACCAAATAGTTATTATTATTTCTTTTTCTATCAGTTCGCTTTCTTTTTCTGCATTTAGTACAATAAATTTGTTTCTATTAACATCTGTCTATACATTGCAATCCATTTGCCACTACAACTAACAAATATTAATAGCTGGTATGTTAGTTAATACTCATTGATGCTTATTGACTTTAACTTAGAACTGTAAGTCTAATGTGGTTCGTAGATCTTTATATTTTAAACTATCTATAACATTTTCTTATGTAAGATTTTTTAACAGAAATTAATCAAAAATTTCAAAAAAAAGAATAAAAAAAAATTATTTGCAATTAATTTGAATATT
Source organism: Latrodectus geometricus (assembly GCA_026290005.1). Lineage (NCBI taxonomy): Eukaryota > Metazoa > Arthropoda > Arachnida > Araneae > Theridiidae > Latrodectus > Latrodectus geometricus. Next base: position 85,229 of record JAPDSC010107191.1, read on the forward strand.
CACATGTATTAATGTTTTATAGATTTTACAATATAATAAAAGATTTTCACAATAGACACTGGTCCGGATTCTTAAGTCTTTTTTCAAATATAAAATTTTGATACTTTTTATAATTGTTACATGCAGCAAGATTCATCGGTAGATTACACCAAAAATAACAATTTTATTAATTGCTTACTAAAAACAAATATTTATTCTGATCATTTGATTTATTGTAGGCTGAAAAAAAAATTAAAATTAGCATCAAAAAGATTTTATTCCAGTCGTAATTCTTTGAAGCTTCACAATCCATAAATTATTAAATAGACAAAGAACGTCTTAAATCCTTCTTTTTCAAGTCAGGAAATGAAATGAATATAAATTTCTTTCATAAGTCTTCTTTTAATTCAAACTAATTTATCTCAATCCATAAATAATAAGTGCCTCTTTCAATAAAAAAAAAGTTTTCCTTGCTATAAAAATTTATTTTTCTATTGCAAACTAATAAAAGTTGAGCCAAACAAAAGAAAATTCTACCATTTTATTAACCATGTCATAAAAGAGAATTTCTATCCCATTCTCTATAAAAGTTTCTTCTAAGAACTAAAAAAAAAAATCTTTGGTGAATTATTTAAATGAACAATTTTTTTGCACATTAGCTTTCTAACTAAAAGAAAATAGTTATTCAATTAGCATAGTCTTTTGAAAAATTTTTTTCAAGCACATCTTGTCGTGGGTACATCTAGTCATCAATTTTTATCATTAAAAATTAATGAAACGCCACTGTTTTATTGGCTACTGAAAAAAATTCTCTGAGCTTTTATTATGATCTGAGCTTAAAGATACTTACTTCGCCACTTCATCTATTGAATTAAAAAGCTCATTCAGTCTACTAGCTGCAACAAATCTAATATCGCGCAGTGTCATTATTGATTATTTACTTAGAACTCACGGTGATAAAATCCGGCAGAAGTTTACCTGAGTTGCAATGTTAAAGTTCTTCTTTCTAAATGTTTATCTCGTCTTTAACAAAAAGAAACTCGTGAGCTTATTTCTTTTCCTAAAGTCTTAGTCTTCCTTTATTATTGCAAATTGAAACACTTTTATGTCTTTAAGGCTTTTATTGAACTTAAAAAGAAAATGATTCTCTTTAAATTGATTTTTTTTTCTTTTCATTTTATTGTAAAATTTTTAATCAATAGATGCCCTTTGCATTGGAAATAACTTTCATTTGATTCCAATTAGACAATAAAAAAATTCATTTTGAAGTAACAAAAGAAATGCAGAATAGTTAAAGAAGCTAAATTATTTAATAACAAAGAATCTTGATGAAAAAAAATTACACTTAAATTTTATGTATTTATTTTGAATACATACTTTTTTTAACAGCTTACATTTCTGATAACAACAATGTAATATAAATGCAAATTGTTATTTTATATAAATTTTTACAATGTAAGTTATTATTCAAAATTTTAAATTTAAAAATATCAGTAAATTCAATTATTTATTTTTGTCATATGCATGAAAAATTACAGAATCCGCGGAAATAATAAGATATATATATATATATATATATACGAGGGTTACTCTGAAATTTTTGAGATAATCGCAGACAAGAATTTATAAAATAAAAATAACGGTTTAATTTTATAATACAAAGAGTATTTAAACACAGAAGATAAATTTTTACTGACTTACTTCAACTTGTTTAGCGTAGAATAAAATTTAAACCGAAGAGAAAATGGAGTTGACGCGAGATCATTTTCGCGCTATGATTTTCTCTACGATTTTAAAGCAGGATTTAATCAAGAAGAATGCGTTCAACAGTTGCAATTAGCATTTGGTGATGAATCTCCAACTCGTGCTATTGTATTCAGATGGTTTAGAGAATTTAAAAGAGGTCGCAATTTTCTTCCGAATGAAGAACACACAAGAAGGCCGCCGTCGGCAGTAATCCCGGATAATGTGTCTGCCATACGAAAAATGTTAATGGATGATAATCGCTGTACCTATTAAATGATACAGAAGAAACTTAACATTGGATCCTCAGCCATACACAAAATCATTCATGAAGAATTACATATGAAAAAGTAGTTTGCCGTTGGGTTCTCCATAATCTAACTCGGCACCAAAAAGAGGAGCGTGTCAGAATCAATAAAGAAAATCTTGAATTACTAAATGATGGTGGCCACCGCATCATTTCTAAAATTGTAGCAGATGATGAAATATACATACCGTTTTTTGACGTTCCAACACTTCAAGAAAGCAAAGTATGGGTCTTTGAAGATTATCCCACGCCGTCAATGGTGAAAAAACAACGCGCACTGAAAAAAGTGATGTATGCCGTTTTCTTCAGAAATACGAAATTGATCAAAGCCATTAAGTTGGAAGGACAGAAGACAGTAACAGCAAACTGGTATACCACTAAATGTCTCCAGAAATACTACAAGAACTGAATGTTAGGGGACTAATGCTTCACCATGACAATGCATCTTCACATACATCTGGATTAACAGTTGAGTTTCTCAAACAAAAACAAATTAAAGTGATCGAACATCCGCCGTATGCACCTGATCTAACTATGTGCGACTTATGTTTATTCCTTAATATAAAAAATAAATAATATATATATATATATATATATATATATATATATATATATATATATAAAGGTATGTAATGTCCTATTTGACCAATGGTAGCTCTGTTTTATATTTACTTTTCTGCTTCATTCTCATTCATCTAGTGACAAGCAATAATGTATAATTAAATACTTTTGTAACAACAAATGTGTTCGTATGTTACTTTAATTCTAATTACAATATATTATTTACCTTATATTCTAATATTAAAATATATATAATTGATTTATTGAAGAAATGACATTATTTTTTATGTTGTTAATATGGTGAATTAATAACAGAACAGTTTCTGCTCTAACATTGAATTCATATCACAGAAAATTGGAAAATTAGCTATTCTATTATAAAACTTCAAGTCGGAACTTATAAATGAAACCCATACGTTAAGCTTTATTTGTGTTAAAAATTCATGATTTTTCTAATGTCACAAGTCAGACATTAATAAAAATATAAAATAATTAATTGCAATATCATTATTTCGAATAAAGTATATACAAATCAGTTAAATATTGCTTTATTAAAACTATTTTGAATTTTAGTGAATAAACTCACCGTTGTTCTTAAATGATTAATTCTATATTTTTCAATCTCAGCTTGTAAAATACTAAATATTAAATACAGTACAATCTTTAATTATACTCTAGATAGATTTTTATTTCCTCACTGAGATATTGAATTAGTTATATATAATAAAAATATAATAATTAAAAAATTCTGAATAATTATATTTATATTCACATTTAACGTCTAATTATATACAATGCAAATACACTTCCCGCATTTAGAGAACCATGGAAAAGAGAACGATTAAATATGGTTTTAGAATTCACTTATTTTGTAATTATAAATTTTTTAATTTCCTATATGTTTTATTATTTCGGTAACACATTATTAAGCAAATTATTTTTTTATTATATATGAGACAATATAGGAGAATATAGTGTAAATAAAGGTGTATATCAATGCGGTTTGTTGACCTGTATTTATCACTATTTTCCCAGGAGAAAACACTTGTTAACATTCTCTACAACTAAAGAATGCTTAAAATCTCCTAACAATCCGTTTTCATGCCTTGCACATGCTCAAATTATGTATATCACTATCATTTTTCAAATTAAACATTTCTTTGTTTTGAGCATGTAATGAATTCCCACATAATTCATTATCCAAGTATAATTGGAGCTAACATTCGAAATTCTTTTGTCCAAATAAATTATACTGAACATTCCAAATAGAATATTAAATAAACACTGAAATGTTTTGAAACGAAAATTATTTCATTGCAAATCAAAACAATTCAAATTGAATGTTTGCTTAGTTCAATAAAGGAATTTTTAAATAATTGAAATCTATATCATATCTCAAACTGACAATAACTTCTGATATTTGAAGAAGAATACAGTTTATCTGGATTCTTCGCTGACGTATAATTTCATTTTATTATGAAAAGTGAGAATTTTTAAATTGATATGACAAACATATCAAATGGAAAGCAGTTTCGACGATTGTCTTTTGATATTTATTGATAAAATTAAATATACACACATCAGCGTTTCTATAATGAATCATTGTCTTAAATTGAAAAACTCCGGACTTATTTTCAAAATAAAATTTAGAAATAATACGCTAATTTTAAATCTTACAGTATACCTGGTGAAGTTATGAGTATGTTCTAGATTTATATATAAATTTAAAAAATAGCTTATAATGAAACTCAAATTAAATAAAATTGAAAGTTTGCAAATTTTAATTTAATTTTAAACATATTCTTCACTGATATCATAATTGATATTCAGCAAAATTAAGCATTTTTCATAGAGAAGGCATATAATTTACACAAAAATATTTCAGAGATTTTGGAGTTTGAATTTTAAACAATCATATTTTAAATTATATATAATTTCTATTCATTCTATATACACACAGAAAAAATTGCAATTGTTTAAATATTAGTTTTTAAACTTTATTCTATTATACAACCAGTTTCTGTTTCTGAAATAATAATTCTCATATATATTTTGACAATACAAGAATTTATTTATTTATTTCAAGCGAAAATCGAAAATTTAATAATATTATTTTATAAAAAAAATTTTCAGGACTGACACATTGATCAAACTTAAATTTTATACCTGAATCTTTTAGAAAACAACATAAATTTTGAAATCCAAACAAAGAAAATGAAATACTACTCTGAACTAAATAATCTTAATTATTCGCATAAGAATAGTAAAAAATGAAAGAACAGTTTTATTTTTTAGCATAGTTCTATGATATTCGTCATTTATGCAAGTATTATGTAAATAATTTTACAAGTATTAAATTAAATTTTTTATCCTTTATTAAATTTACTTATTACATTCTTACCGAAAACATATGTTTAAAACATTAGTTGAAAAATCTTAAGATATAACTTCTGATAACTTTACAATCAGAACTCAAGCACTTAATATACTGATTTTTTTATATATGGATTTTTACCACTATAAGAACAACTACGAAATTCATAGATCATACATTTTTTCTCATACATTCTCGTTTTAATGTATGAAAATAATTTTGAAATACTACTTGTTGATGTTATTCCTTTCTTTCTTTTAAAGTTACACATGACACCATCAAGTTAAAGGGTTTTTTATAGATTTATTGAGATGATATTGACAATACTATGTATAATATGGCTTCAAACTATAATTGAATTAGAAATAGGCGTTAGTTTTTAAGGAAACTTAAAAATCAGGAAAACGAATTGATAATTTGTAAAATTTAATGCATGATTTTTTTGTACGTATTGTAATGTCTAAATAGACATTTTATTTTAATTTTTAAAAGCACATTATATTCTCTACGTCGTATTAATATGTATGGAATATTTAAAATATGAATAAGCATATTTCAATTATTCATATGAAAATATAGGAATAATTGAAGTAATGAAATCAAAGATGCCCCTTCACTTTTAAATTATATACACAATTGATATTTCTTAAAAATTAAAAACAATATGAAGATCAGATAATATGAGAGGTTGTATAAATAATGCTTAGATTGAAAGTCTAATTTTATTATAGTGGACAACTTTTTGTTGGTTAATTGTAAGTAGTTTAGTGTAGCATCAGTTTTTAATTTTTTTTTTATTTCTAATGGCTGGCACCCTTGAGCAAGTAAATACATTAGCCCATTTGCCACAACAAAGCCGGAAACTGCTACTCATTTCATCGTTACCCGGTCGGCACCTGTGAACCAAGTCACGGAGGTACGAGTAGCATCGCCCACCCTACACCACCACAAACCCGTTTATAGGGTGGGCCACATTCCTCCATCATCTGAGGAAAGGACAAGAAACACAGAGAAAGAAAGTACGTCCATGCCCGAGGCGGGATTTGGACCCAGGTCCTCCCCATCCATAGTCAGTTACGTTAACCACAAGACAGGTTGGGCGGCAGTTTTAAATAAAAGAAATGAATTTGATGCAAGCATAATCCTGATTTAATTTTCCATCGTTTTAAATTGAGATTAAATAAAAAAAAGGCACATTCAACGTCTGCAATTAATATTTGTAAATGAAGTTATGTCACGTGATATTGTGTTAATCGGGTTGACCAAAATTTTAAAATGATCATGTGTTTTTTTTTTTTTTTTTTTTTTTTTTTTTTTACAGAATAAAGAATACGCAAAAAGAAATATCGTCTGGTGACATTATAATCCTCTGAAATCGTAAGAGATATATTTCTAAAATTAATGATAAAACATATATTACAAGTCTAATGATCCAATAAACCACTAAAGTTAAATATGTGTTTGAAGATGATTTCCAAGCACCCATTAGTGAAAAAATAATGTGATCCGTAAAAAAAAAGAAAGCGATACATACATTTTCTTCAATACATACATTTAAAAAAAAACGATACATACATTTTAAAAAATATTAAAAAAAAAAAAAAGAAAAAAAAGTGATGCATACATTTTCTTCGGAAGGAAAGACTCTCTCTAGTCAAAGTAATAAAAATTTAACGCTTAAAGATAACCAAGTGTAATTGGTAACTTCGAGAAATTCTTCAATAGCTGAATAATAAACAATTCATTCTCAAATATGACAATTTAACTTCTTATTCATGGAATAACTGTTGAATTCTTGGAACAAAAGCATCTAAATATTAGAATAACTATTCTATTTTTTTGATCTAGTGATACTTGATCTATAGTGTGACTTTGCTTATTTTCTATTCTAGAAAAAGAGTTCACATGGACACCATTTTCGTTCCAACGATGAGATTGATGGGGCTATAAAATCAATTTTTCTTCGATTACCAGAAAGGAATGTCTTGAGAAATTGGATCTGTCGATGCTCTGGAAGAGACTAACTAGAAATATTCCTAAAATTTTGTAAACGTAATTTAGAAGACCTAAACGTACATTAAAATATTCCTCGTAGTGGTAAAAAACATTTAAAATCCCATATTTTGAATTAAGAATAATAATTCTTTAAATCTTATAAGGAGAGAAAAATAGAAAATATATCATTTATTTATAAGATTTTTATTCATTTATAAGATAAATATACGTATTATTTCCTAATATTAGGAATATGAAATATATAAATGTTAATAATAGATAACTATTTATATATATATTAAATTTTATAACTTTTAATCATTTATATAAATTAAATGTTAAATTTACATGTTTTATGCGTATTAAATTTTAAAAATGTCTATGATTTTGCACATGTCAAAATCAAATTATTTCTGGTTTCTTAATGTACCACAAATTTTAATAATACTTTTATATACAAGCTATATGTTAGTAATGCCTATATTTTTTATAAATATTTCATTTTAATGTATAATACTCAATTTTTATGTATTAAATGTTAAAAATGCTTACTTCATGTACATACACATATTGAATGTTAGAAACAACTATATTTATAAATATGTATCAATTGCTAATATTACCGAAATTTTCATGTGTAACAAATATTAGTAATATAAAATTTTCCTGTTGCTTGCCGTCCTTTTATAAAAAAAAGATTTTTTTTTACAAAATTCAGATATAATGCTGTTTGGAAGATACAGCTGCATTTCAATATCAATAAGCTATTTGTGATTAATCATTATATCAATTATTTTTTCATTTTTATAACAGTTATGATTAATAGGAATAATTGGAATTAAATTTTTAAAGACTAACAATACTTTTGTACATGAAATTTGTTTTATTCAATAAACAAAACTAAAATATATGTGATAAAAATTTAACTTCAGATACAAAAGAAGGAAAATCATATCAAATAGTTATTTTTATAAGACTTGGTTTATTGAATTAGTGAATCAATTTATAATAATATCCAAGAATTTTGAAAAGAAATAACACCAACGGGTTGAATGTTTCATTTAATTTATTTCTAACATAAAATGCAACACATCAACATCCAGAAATTTTGCTACAGAAGCAGTAGTCATTTGATTGTAGGCATTGTCAACTTGTTATTATTTGGATGCCATTCCATTGTCTAAACCATAATCTTACGTCAAATAATAATTCATCTTCGGTTAATAAACAGGCAGAACAATTTTAAACTAAGGAAGGAAAATTGCTCTTTCCAGACTCACTTTAAAATAAAACATTCTACTCATTTTGCCATACAATTAGGAAGCACTGCCACGGCACAGTCATGTAATTATTCCCCTCCCCCTCAGTGTCCACGAAATTCAATTTATTCAAACAAACATGTACCCTCACGTCCCATTTATGCTCAAAGCTCGGCAGTGACTTAATGCAGAATTTCCGGCAAAGCTTGCATCCTTTTAAATAATTTGAATCCACTCGGTGACTTAAACAGTGTCTTTCTGTTGCGGCAGTTTGCATTGAGCTTCAAAACTCGGATGTGTCCACGGCCTCAAAGGACATCCGGTGACGCATCTCCTGCAGCGTCAAAAGTTGGGTTCCTGACAAAAGCCCTCTTTCCGTCCGAGTTCCTACACAGAGGTCCGGATTTCCAAGGAGGGGTAGGGGGTGGCATTTCGGACTATCCGGCTGGCTGGACTCATTAGCGACTTCCTTTGGGCGGACCTCTTCTTCTCTGTTGCTCGTCTTGCCCTTCTTTTCGTCCTCCAGCAAGTGCATCCGGGTGAAGTGGCTTCTATTTAAATGAAGTCAAGTGATGACTTTTCTTTCAACGTCATCGGATAATCAGATGGAAAGACTTTTATGAGACTGAGAAAGTTTTGGATTTCTGTATTAATTAGGACACGTCGAGTGTTAACCTTGTTACCATCCCTTCGAATGGTTGCAAAAGTTTGAGATCCCAATCTTCAAAGATCCAAGAAATGATTGCTTCTTGGAAACGATTCAAAACTAATAAGATTCCTCATAAATCAAATGACAAGTAATTTATTTTTACTGCGGTATTCAATGAATCTTAGAAGTGTGAGGTGGAATGAAATTAATTAAATCTATTTCTCAAAATAATGATTTCGGACCTAATTTAAATTATTTTAATTAATACAAAAATAAAATCTCAGAAAAGAATCAGCAATTTACAGTAATTGGAATTGAAATATTTTAAATAAAATTATGGAAAATACAATTGTACTTATTATTGCAAAATAAAACTTTAAAAATTTACGCGAATACTGATCGGAAAAAAATTATAATTCTAATCTGATCTTACTATTTATACTTTTATCTGTCTCTCTCTTTCCCTGAAGAATTTTAGAACCATATTTAGCTTATTATGGTTCCAAAATCAGGAAAATTTTGCAATAACTGTTATAGTTTTAAGAATTAAATATTTTTATGATTAAAAATTATAAATAAATTTGAAATTCAAATCTCTATTCACTAAAAGAGGCTTTTGTTTAATGACATTTAATCAATAATTGACAATTAAGAACAATTAACCAATCAATAAACTAAAATAAGTATCATATGAATCTTAATTTAGTATTGAAGCAAAGTTTTTGCATCATTTAATCTTTTCAAAAAGTCTTTAATTAAAAGAGGGATTGGAAATAAATTTTGAGATTATTAATAGGATATAATTTAAACTAAATATTTGCAATGAAACTGTCTCAAGCGAAAGATGGTTAATTAACATCTTTGCAAAATTGAAAGATACTTTTTGAGCAGTTAAGTTTTAATATCCATAACAACAAATCATTCCTTAATATGCCGACCACCCTGTCTAGTGGTAAGCGTGCCTTACTGCGTATAGGTCCTGGGTTGATCCCCGTTTGTGCATGGATGACTTTCTCTTTTTCTCTCTCTTGTCTTTGCTCTTTCCTTATATGAATGGTTGCCTACCCTATAAATTGATACCTATAGCATGTGTCTACTGAGGAAGTAGGACTTTGTACCACAAATTATAGTTCAGTCAGAAAACTGGAGCAGCCCACCCCATATTGCACGCTTAGATAGCACTCGACAAAAAAAATCATTAATATTTTAATAAGATAAACAAGTTAAACCTCAAAATCCTTTTTAAATAATAACTAATTGCTGATCATACTTAAGTCCATCTGTTATCCACGTAATTTTAAAACATAGATAAAATCAACAATGATGATAATTTTTTAAAATGTCGATAATTTTTTGTCATAAATATCAATATTTTGTTCACATAAAAGGTATTTCAGTTTCATCTACGTAAATTTATATTCAAAGTATTACAGGATTTCATTATATTAACATTCATAAAAAATAATTAACATAATTTAGTTTCCTTTTATCTACAATAATTTATTGATATAGAAATAAAAGAAAAATTAATTTTGCAAACTATTTATTTTCGTCAGATAATGAAAAATAATTAGGCAAACAAAAATGCAAATTAAATTTAAATATGGGAATATATTTCGCTTAATTAAGTAAATTTTCAAAACAAGCTCGATGGAAGTTATTAAAACAAGTGATTTACAAAGAAAAAGATTACTTATTTTGCATAGCAATATCAAAGCTTATGTTTATATATCGTAACAAATTCATATATCAAATAGTATTACTTTAAAATTTTGAAGTTAAAAAATCTTCCTTATTTTTATATTATAATAGTTTACACCTAAAACTAATTTAAGGTTTCGTTCATTAATTAATTAAAATTTCAATGAATAATATATTGTACAGTTGAAATATTAATTTAACATTAAAAAAATCCTTAAAAATTTCTCAGAAATTCCAATAAATTTAAAAATTTAACGTAAAGTTTGCAATAAATTCATAATTATGATTATTATAATTAGTTTATTATTAAGATAAGGAAACATAATTTATACTTACGAAAGAATAAGATACTACGGTATTAATAGCTTAACTTAAGGAATTATAATTTGTTTTAAACGTTCTCTCTCTCTTTCATTTACTTCATTAAATATTAATGAATCCCATCTATATACATTAAGAAGAAAAAATAAATTCTCTCGATAATACATGAAAAAAATTTATAATATAAATACAAACAATATAGTGTTTGTATTCTTATAAATAAAATTACTATTCACACTTTCAATTTCTTGATTTGTAAATTCGTTGAAAAGCAAAAGATTTTATAATCTATTGAATTATAATTTACTTTAAATGAAGGTTTAAATTAACTATTCAGAATATAGTTAAAGTTGTTATTCAGAATATAGGCGTATATATTATAAGGAAATATTCAGATAAACTGTTCAGAACATATTTATAAAAAATTTTATAGGAATATTTGAAAAGGTAAGAGGAAAGCAATTTTAAAAATCATTATCGTAAGAAAAACTTATATTTTATAAAAGTCTATAAATTCATAGTTCTATTTCATAATTAATTCTTATTTAATTAAACTATTAAAACTATAAATACAACATTTTTACAAAATATAATGTTTAACGAGTAGTAAAAAAATTTACAAAAAAACTGATTAAAAAGTAATCTTTGTTTACTTACAAAAATACTTTTTAACTTTTATGTAAAATAATAAAATTTTTTAACAACATTAAGGAAAACATTTATAAAGATAATTATTAATTATTAAGTTAAAATATAAAATAATTATAATTCTGTCTGTTCACCAAAAATATCTAATATAAATGTCAATTGTTGAATTTTTAATAGGATAATTATATCGTTAAAATATAAATTAAGTTGTAACTGAAATGTATAATTTTTCGTGTATAATAAAAACATAAATATATTATTATTTACCTTTAATGCTTGAAGAAAATAGTGTGTATAGCTATCAAATTTTTGGTAAAATAAATACCTTAAAAAATGCATACTGAATATACCAATTGATAAATAAAAAAATTCTTAAAAAGGAAAAATAGAAAAAATATTTATTCACTCTAGGGCATCTAGGGTACATAATTATCAAATTTTTGGTACAATAAATATCTTAAAAAATGCATATTGAATATACCAATTGATAAATAAAAAAATTCTTAAAAAGGAAAATAGAAAAAATATTTATTCACTCTAGGGCATCTAGGATGTATAATTATCAAATTTTTGATGAAATAAATATCTTAAAAAATGAATATTAAATATACCAATTGATAAGTAAAATAATTCTTAAAAAGAAAAAATATTTTCACTCTAGGGCATCTAGGTTGTATAATTATCAAATTTTTGGTACAATAAATATCTTAAAAATTGCATATTGAATATACCAATTGATAAATATAAAAATTCTTAAAAAGGAAAAATAGAAAAAATATTTATTCACTCTAAGGCATCTAGGGTGTATAATTATCAAATTTTGGGTAAAATAACTATCTTAAAAATGCATATTGAATATACCAATTGATAAATAAAAAAACTCTTAAAAAGGAAAATAGAAAAAATATTTATTCACTCTAGGGCATTGAATGGGCTATTCAGAAATTGTATAAATACGCAAAAATAAATTCTCTTCCCCATTTTTCATGGTCGGTCACAAAAGCATTGCTTTATGACTCTCGGCACGCAGTGTGGAACATCACTTTTTTTATTATTATTTCATTCCTTTTCATCTTTCTCAGCCCTTAACGTAAATACAAACACTTATTCCAAGAAAGGGAACATTTTTCATCGCGTTTAATTTCCTTGCGTGGTCACGTCTCTCGCGTCACAAAACTGTGGGTACAGTTAAGGCGAATTTCAAAACCAAAAAAAGGAGTTAAAAGCGCAGAAGAAAGCGTGCGAAATTCCAAAAATGTCGAAACGTGGTTAAAATTTGTTTAGAAAGCATATAAGGATAAATAACTCTCGAAGAGAAAGTAGTGGATACTACGCTCTTGTTTTTTCATTTTCTTTTTTGTGCCTAAAAGTGAAGGAAAGTGAAGTGAAGAATGTGAAAAACGACCCAAAGTGCTCTTAAAAACTTTGAAGAATTCAATAACCAAACAAACATCAAGAGGATAATAAACTGTAGGGCACACCAAGCAAAAGGGGAAAAAAATGGAGGCGAAAAATTGTGTTTTCTTATTATATTCTGTAAAGACAAAAGATTAAAGAGCTCTTGTCGGAGATAGTAACCAGGCACAAAAAATAACAACGGAAGTAAATATTAGTGTCTAAGCAATGAAAAAACGCCACATTTAATCTGTGCTTAATCCCTCAACTAAAAGAAATGGGGAAAGAATTTGACAAATAACGTGTACAAGCATGTAACGATAAGGATTACTTAGTTTATTAATTATTACCAGCTAATATACTTTAGAAATATTTTTAAACACTGTATTTTTTATAACATTTAATACGACAAAAAACTAATCAGCAGATATCAAGAAATTAACATATAAAAAATAAAATAAATATTTCATATGCTTAATTTAAGATTTATTTATCATGTGGGATTATTTTGAAGCGAAAAGCGATGTTTGATTGCTTTCTTTTTTTTATAATGTGATGTTTTTTCTAATTTTTATTATGAGTTACTATAAGACATCCAAGGATAATGAATTTTTCTTCTGTTACTTTATTATAACTTGAAGGAGGTTTATGCTTCAGCATAATATAATGTCCCATATAAATTCCAGCCTATACCATTAACTCATCTGGTCTGTAATATGTACATCCCAAATGAATGTGAGATTATTTCGAGAACTCTTAATCTCCAAAACACGTCTGATCCTTTTCCAGATTGAATCAAAACTCATTAGTGGAGTTAATAACAAGTGACTTCAATCATTTTGCTTTAGACATCGATATTCTGCATCAAGTCTTCTTTAGTTCGCTCAATGTTTTCAGAATACATACTGTTAGCTTATGTTCACCGATTCCAAATTCTTGAAATATTTTTTTTAAATTATTTATCTATAGATCCTTCATTTCGTTTCCAAATGAATTGTCTTTGAAATAGAATAGTGTTTCTTCTTCTGTCTCGATTATCTGTATATATATCAATATTCAATTGTTATTTATTATATATTGTCCTGATTGACGTCTAATAGTTTCTATTCTCTGAAATCAAATACATGCTTTTAAATATGGCACTCCTTTCTACTTCAACAGAAGACACTACACTTATTTGTGTCTACACAGATTCGAGTCTTTGAATAGTGTTCCAAGCTGTAATTCTGATAGATCAGGTTGTTGTACTATCAGTTTGGGGAAAAAGTAATCCATTATTTTTTCAGTAGATGTCTGTGGTGATCGATATCTCGGGAGATATCTATCAATTAATTTCAGATTTATGCTCGTTGGAAAGGTGACATTTGACACTAAAATATCCTCTTGCGGTTTTTTGTTTGATTAATTCAGTTATGAGTACAAGGTTTTAAAAATGGAAGACAACAAACAGAAAATTCGATACATTTTCGTTTTTCTCTGGTAACGGCGAAAAAGATAGCCGGGTGGCTAAAATTTTGAAAGGTGTTTATCGTCCTATATAAGACTGTAACAACCAGTTACGTACAATTTTTGATGTTAGAGATGCACCTCGCATGGGGATACAGTATCGTCGAAAATGTCCATAAAATATCAAAAATATCAAGACCTAAAAATCTACATGAAATCTGTTTTAAACCTTTTTACAAAGCAAATCCAAAAGAAGTTACATAAAGTTCACGTAAAAATAATGGATTTCTTTTTCCCCAACCTATATTTAATCTTTTGTCTAAATTAAATGAAACAATTTAACTGCATGGTGAAAAAATAGGATTCTGTGAATCGCGATTTCTGTGCTTTTATACCTTCCCTGTTATTTTACACCATAATTGTTAATTTATAAGTGAAAGTTTCTTCTTTTATTTCCTACTATTCTTTGAATAATCTGTGATTTATTTAGAGTTAATCACCTTCTTAAGCATTCACGCAATTTTATCAAAACCATGTACTTTTCTAAGAGTGTAGATGCATATATGTAAAATTTAAATATTATCCTATCAGCATATTAAATATATTTACCAATCCAATGGCTCTTCAAGAAATATATAAATACTTTATGATATTTAATAAATTTACTATATATTTAAATATTGTATTTATTACTGCAAGGATTCCAACATCTAAGGTATCTCTAATGGATTTTCATTTCAAAATAATTTTAAAATGTCACGACATTATATTTTATTTTAATATGAGTGTTTAATTTACACGTTTAATTAAAATTTAAGAGCTTACGAATGATATCTGATTTGCTTTTGTCTATTTGACGAATACTGATTATCTTTAACTTCACTTCAAATCAATTCTGTATTGGTTGCTGAATAACTCTGATCTTCATTTCAACAGTTTATTGAGTTGTCTCCTATCTCAAGCAGAAATATTTGTATTTTGCTAGTTTCATGAGTGGTCACTCATAACCAAAGATCGAAATAAATTTTAAGTACTAATCAAATGAGCTCTTGTGTTCAAAAAATCGCCAAGGACTAATAAAAAATATTTATTCTTTCAATTCAAATATTAGTGTAATTACTATCGAAGGGTAAAAGGTCTTATGCATAATTTTTGATTTCTTTCTTAATTGAAAGAGATAATTAACATACAACTTCCGTTAATGGGTAATTAAGTTATCAATAGTGATTCAATAAAATGTTTAAGAAACGAACAGAGTGAATCCACTCTGAAAACACCAATTTCTTACATGCAATAAATGACAGCAATCACCAAATTTATTTGTCGTTCTTAAGCAGGGAAAGTTACGGCTTAGCATTCGGGAAAGTGTAGACACTTCCGGAAACGAGGTTTAATATAAAATGATATGTAATAATAACGAAGTGACGTGGATCGAAAATAAAGAACGCCAATTCTCGTAGCCTCGCGTAACTTATGCGGTATTTAATCAGTATTTCACGTCAACTTTGACGGCTAGAGCCACAGAACAATAAGACAAAAGAGGAGTCAAAACAAAAAGAAACCAGAATGTTACATACTTTTTGGCAGGATCTCCTCTCTTTCTAGAACATTAAACGAGACAAACGGCCCGCCGGCGTCGTATAGTGGAACTAAACGTCGGCCATCCATTTTCCTTATTGTCCGACAACGGCCGGATAGTATTCTTTTCCTTCAAAACCGGTTTCTTGACGGCCTGGGCCCGATAAAGTGCCATGGCCATTTTCTCTCAACGTTACATTTTTTTTTATTCCATTCTTTCAAAACGGTTGGCAACACCGTGATCGAAACCCGCAACGAAGTGAAGCGATGATGTGTGGAAAAGATGGCCTTTTTCATGAAGTTGGGTCGGAATAATAAAATATATTTTATGAGATAGGATCATAAGGTAGAGTGGACATGAGCTGTTAGGATGGAGTTAGGAGCGCTTGCAGCAGCTGAGTACTTGAAGTATGTCTATCTAAGATATTGAGAGAATTTTTCACTACTACTTACACCAAATTTCTCTCACTTAAACGCTTATTTCCATCAAAATGCATAAATAATTGCTCCTTTTTACTGTTATATTAAATTTAAATTTGTATGAGAGTATATAGAATTTAAATTCTTTGTATATATGGAACATATTTTAGAATCTAAAATTATACAAGTAGTTTTTAAAATGAATTTCCATCAAATAAATTTAAAATACAAAAAAAAAATTTAATTATCTAAATAATAGTGCTGTAGTAATTTAATTGTTAAAAAACTAAATGAGAATTTAATTTGTATAATATTATAATTCTAATCAAAAATTGCACATTAGTTTTGAGATTAATTTTCTACTAAAATTAAAGTCATAGAACACTTTAAATTCACTCGAATAATGCTCTGGGATTGTAATTTGATCTTTAAAATAAATTAAATTATAATATTTTGTTTATTATATAATTATAATGCAAATCTAAACAATGTAAACAAATTTTATTTTAAATTTCATGAATTATATGTAATTTTAAAACATTAGTTTAATGTTAAATAAAAGCTTCTTGTTGTTCAAATGTAAATACGCACCTTTATATGATTCTGTTCAACTCTTATAGCCTTGATAGAAACATATTTCGTTCCATTTTAAACAAAATATAAGTTTATAAAAGAAATTTTTTGTAGTAATATACTTCATATACATGTATGTAACTTTCTAAATCGTCATTTCGGTAATGAAAGGCATTTACAAATCTCTTACTACAGCAATAACTCCCATCGATTTTTGAATACCTCTTAACTTCGCATTTTTGTTCATTAGCTAATGCATGTTTGAATCAGTAAGGTATGCTCAAAATCAAATCTAGACAAAAGTATTCACCGTTACAAAAAATGAAAGAGTAATTAATATTTTCGGATATATTTTGCAAATGTTCTATACTTAATAGAATAAAAGCAAAGTCTGCTTTGAAATATACTAGTAATAATACAAGAAAAGCTTAAGTAATTAGCTCCAATGAGAATTATCATTTTATTAACATATTCGGTAACTTTATTTAACATAACATTAAGCAAAAAGTATTTTTTAATTCCATATTTTAGTTTTTAAAATGATTTAGTTTTACAAAATATCTATGCTAGGTTTAAAATAATATTGCTTTTTAATTTTGTCTGCAAGTTGATAAATATAAGTAATTTTAAGGAAAATTAAAACCATAATTTTTTTTCTAACATAATTTTTCAAAATATATCAGTTTTTTTTTTTTCTTTTTTTTTTTTAAATTCATCAGCTTTTATGCATTAGCATAAATTAAAAATTAATTAGTTGAACCTTTTATAGATGAAGTACATAATTTTTATACTTCACATAATATTTTTGAAGAATTTAACTAATTAGTCTACAAAGCATTCTATTAGAAACGAAGTTAAGACTAATGCAATTGAGCAAAACATTTAATTTTCATTAATACTTTCTTGTCCATACAAAGAAAAAAAGAGTATATTCTGATTTCTGGAGGTTATACACTTCTTAAAGCATACTATATAACTTTTAGATCAAGCATCAAAAACATAGCTATGATATTCAAGCAATACTCTCTCAACTAATAGCAAATAAAATATTTCATATTAAAAATGTTGTGAATATTTGGTGATATTTTTCTAAAATTTTAGTAAACTTCTAACATTTAATACGAAATTTCTGTGTAACTGCAACAGTACATAAATACAGAAAGTTATAATATAAATACAGAAAGTTATATATATATATATATATATATATATATATATATATATATATATTGTATTATGAAATATTAAATGCAACAGAGTGAATCTATTGAATATACATTATTAAACTCAAGAAGCTTTAAAAACTTTCCCGTAAATATGTTTAAACTATGTTTTTACAAATATCAAACAAACATTACCTATAGAAATGCTACTTATTTTTCTACATATTATGAGTTGAAAAACTAACTCATCCGAAATTGATTCAAATAGAATTCAAGTTTCATTTAACGTAAAATAAAGTTTACAAACAATTTTAAACTTAAATATAAATTTCAGGAAAATGTTTTCATCCAAAACAATTTTTACGAAATGTGCATCAAAATGACAAAATTATCTTTACTTTCAATGTAAGATAATTGTATAAAATACTAATTGTGTGAAAATAAATACTCTGAAGAAAACTATATTTTAAAGTTAAAGATAAATATATATTCGGTTAAATTAATTTAATCAGCATTTCATTGCAAAACAAAATATTTTGCATGTTATTCTTCATATATTTATTTTTCTTTAATTCTTTGTGGTTACTTTAAAGTGTTTCTAGTATAGATTCTCAGTAATTAAAAAAAATACAACTTCTTTGCATATACAAATTATAATGCAACATTTTGAATTGTTAAGTAATTGGCGTATATGAAATTTTCTCAAGGGAAAGTAATAAATCTTGTATATTATTTGAATTTATTTTATCTAATATGAAACTCAGTAGTCGGTAAATTATATATTATCTCTCTTTCTCAAAATAAAAACATTACCGTCTATTAAGCATAATTCAAACTCAAGCAAAAATTTGATTACTATTTCGCTTTAAATTTATTTTCCTCTGATAAAAATTATTTCTAAAATTTATTTCATCTCTTACAATTATCACAAGATTTGTTTCCTTAAAATGAATTATAATATCGATGAAAAGTTGATTTCTCTGGGTATGAATTCAATTATTTCATTTAAAATATATTATTAAATAAAATATTTGGTTTGTCTTAAGAAAACTTTATTTTAACTCAGAAAATGTAATAAATATGTTAAAATTGTGTAAATGCACAAACATAGTCTACATGAATTCTTCTGAATTAAGAAATGTATCTGAATAAAAAAATAAATAAATAAAACATAAAAAGAAATCCCATATAACAATATTTATTTGGGATTTAGAAATTTGTTTCAAAATATGTAAAAATAGCTATTGGGATTTAATTTTTGAATTTTATTCAGTTATATCATATGATAAAGGTTGAAAAAACAACCTATAGTTCTCTGTTTTTTTAAGAAATTTTTTGTAATTCATTTGTAACACATATATGTTTTTATGTTTCAATGAAATAAGTACTTGTATCCACTTGAATGCTCTACGGGAAAGTATTGGAAATTAGTTACGTAACTTGAGATATTTTACAAAATTTCAGTTATCAATAAGTCTTGTGTGTCATTATTTTTTTGTAAATACTTATTATAATTGCAGTGCTACGTATTATATTTAAAACTGTAAAATGCAATTGTTACAATCTTTATAAATTTTGCTAAAAATTATCTAATACTTTTGAAATCTTATTCTAAGATTTTCTTCTGGCTTGTGAATAATCAAGTACTTTTATCCTCATGGCTTTTACAATGCTATCTAATACCAATACATTGATAATAATTTATATGTAATAAATTAATAACATCATTTCACCACTATATATTTTTAACATATAGTAGAACATCTGATTTTTTTTTCTTTTTTAAAAACACTTGTAACAAATCGTCTTATTCATACTTAACCAAAATTCATTCTAACGATAGCTTTTTTAATTTTTGACAATGTTTTTTCTTTTTTTAATCGCGGAATGATTATTTGCCCCATGCAGCTATGTTTTTAATTAAATATACATAAGAACAAAATTAAGTTTATCAGTAAATATTTAGTTTTTAACGATGGCTATTAATTGGAAAAATCTTTATCAAACAAGTTTACGATTTTCTTAGTATAATTAAATTTTCTTTAAATTTCCAGCTAACAAAGTTAAATAATTATTCCTTCACTAAATTTAAAATTCACCTGACTACATACATTGTATTTCGTGATTGAAAAATCACCACTTAAAAAGGGAAGTATTCCCCTTGAGAACGATGGCTACCATCCAGAAACTCTCGGCGGAATAGAAACATTTCCTTAAAAGATCACGATTCCCGAAGAAGACAAAAAAAATCTTAATTAAACCTGGTCTAATTAGCACCATTAAGCCAACAGTGAAATGCAATCGCCAGTAGTCAATGTCTGCACAGCAAAGAAGCCGAATGTTAAATAGCTCGCAGCAGATTCCTATCGGTCAGGTGGGATCGAGCCGATCACTACTCTGGAATGCAAGAACATTATCCGATACACCGCCGAAAGGTACCCAATATCGTGTTTCTGGGAGGTCAGGCTGCACAGTTTTTTCTTCTTTATCGCGGAGTGAAAGAATGGATAAAGCCGGAAGGTAATCGCCACCCCTATCGTTTTGTGTTGCGTGACGATCGTTTGCTGGATAACGACGAACACCCCACACCTCCCCCCTTGATTTCGGACAACCTAGCCGGATAGAACCAAATACTTTTGGTGCTAGAAAAGTGTTCATTAAGCCTACGGTATGTTCGTTAAAGTTTTCTTTCATTCCGTGTTGCAGCATTTTGTAAGCGGAGGAGTCAGGACTATTTTTATTAATGCCTAATCGATACACACCGGCTTAAGAGTTGTGGAGAGCGTTTCGGTACATAGGAATATGTATCGTATCAATGTCTATAATTAAGTTTTTTTTTTCTTACTTAAGTGTCTAAGTTGCGTGTTAGGAAAGGTTAATGTCTTAATACAAGACATGATTGAAAAGGAAAAGGCTCGACATGTCTTGGCGAAATTGTTCTTATAACTTTGAACAAATTCTATTTGTGCTCTTATTTTTCGAATTTACAAATTTAAGAATAATTTTCATACATAATGAAGTTCAGCATTAAAAATTTAATTATACTAAATAGTAAAACAAATAAAGAATACATATAGAAATTATAAAAATATTGATTTTAAATGTGTTAAAATACACTTTACATAAGATCGTCTCATATGTTTTTAGAAATACTTATAATGACTTTAAAATAGAGTTATTAACATTAAATTTAGGTTTCAAATTTCTATGCAATGCTTGATGTATTAAAATATATGACATTTTTTCGAAAGTTGCGGTATATATATATATATATATATATATATATATATAATGTTTTTGATAAATACAATTCTTTCTTGACCAGAAGTTTATAGGTCCTATCTAAATTCCGTCAAATATCATGTTGATAAAGTTTAAGAGATTAACTTAAAATCAATTTCTCTTCTGTTTGTGCAGATTGGAAGTTTAAAAAACTAAAATTTCAGAAACATCATATTATAATTATTCAGAATTTGACGCGTTATTGTGTGCAAAAATTCATTGATTAAATCCTAAAACCCTCATTACATTTCTAAAATACGGCTTTTTAAGTCATTAATATAAATAAAAAATTACCTACGTACTATGACGACCTACTAGGTGTATTTGGCATTAAAAATTTTCACTATGGGGAATAAAGTGATTTTAAATATATTCTTTATATATTTTAGCACCCTCTATAACCAATATAGCGCCTATGATAGTCGTCATACTATTTTTCCGTTCCCCAGTTTCGGTGACATATCTAGGTAGTCTTCATAAAATGTAACTATCTAAAATAATTATTCTTACTATATAAAATTTAATAAGTTTTACTTTGGAGACTTTGGAGGTCACAGATTAACGTGAGCATGTTCCTGACCACGGATCTCCAGCAACCCAGTAAGGGAGAAAGTGGTCATCTTTCCAATCACTGTCCGCAGCAAATGATACTCCACTTTACTAATCTTAACTTGAAGCTATTGAGCCACTCGAGCTCACTATGTCGCATAAGAATCTCACAGGACCTAATTTACTTGAGTTTTTAATATGTGATGTATAGAAGTATACCAGTTCTTGTGAGGAATTGACTCTTGGACTGTGTTTGAAAATTCTATCTTTGCTTAGAAAATTTCAATCGGCAAAAATAGGTAGACTAAGAAACATTTGTATAACTGAACAAAAGCAAACGAAACATTAACTTTGAAAGAATGGTAATAATGATCAAAATCTATTTATTCTTTATTACAATCATATTCAACAGATAAAAGCTAAAGTTTAAACCTTGTATATATATATATATATATATATATATATATATATATATATATATATGTAAAATCTCGTTGAAGTGAAAAAACGACACTACGTATTGTATATCCAAACAATATAAAGTTTATAAAACGCATTTGCTACCAATGTGGAATAATGATTATCTTTCCTTACATTAATGTGATTGACAAGAGTTTAAATACAAAGAAACAATTCGCATGCAGATTGTTTTTGTATTTGGCTGACATTTTTAAATATTTTTCTTCATACTTCAGCAAAAGTTTAGGTCAATTAAGTACTCTGTTATATTCAAAAATGTTTATATCATAATTGGATACGATATTTATGATATTTTCTATAAAATATCCCAGAGGATTTTTCATCCTTGGTAATTTGCTCTTTTGCCTTAGAGACAATACTTACTTTTATTTAAATCAGAACTGTACAATAAGTATTTTGTGTTGTTTTTCAAATAAAATCCTTAAGAAATTGATAATAATGGATGAGAAAAGATAACTTTTAGACATGACAATAACAATTATAATATCGATAAACATCCATATTTTCTCCTGTATTTAAAATAATTTGTAGGTAAAGAGTCAACTCTTAATTATAAAAAATTGTAAAAACCCCAAAACTTGTTACTTTACCATGCATTTTGAGAGTTTAAAAGTGGAATATATAAGGTAGTTATAGTGAATTATAAAAAAATATTAATAAACTGCAAGTAAACTTTTTACATAGTGTCTAAAGCAGCATAGGAATATCGGAAAATACTATAGGAGAAAAGGAATAATAGAAACACTTCATTAACTTCAAAAAAAAGAAAACATTTTAACAAAAAAGCTTTTCCTTAAGGAGAATCGATTGTTAAGAAAGAATGAGAATGAGACTATGCTCCATTTATTTATTTTGTGACTAAAATATAACATCTGAACTTTGCCATTTAAACATCTACATTAATAGAATTAGAGCAAAAAGATAATATTAAATTGTTTCATAATTATTCTGCTAAAATTGTTCAAATTAATAATACTATAAATGACATATTCAAAGGAAAACTTTCAACTTGAGAATTTATTTAGCAAATTATCTATTTTATAATTTACTATAAAACGAGGGACGTATATTTTTAAATATATAAATCATATGATAAGAATCAGGGTTCTTATAAAGTTACTGATTTTATAACTTTATAATTAATCTAATTACAAATCTCAAACTTTTTAATTTATAATACTCTCACTTCAGATATGTCGTAAAGAATAAAATGAATAATTAAAAATAATTTTATTCGCTTTTTAAATATATTTTTGTAAAATAAATGTAAAAAAAAATAATATTAATAAAATGTACTAGTCACATTTCATTAATAATAGCATAAAAATTTCAGCAACACATTTAATAAAGTCTGAAATATCATATTGTAATTAGTAATTACACGACAACACAGATAATTAAGCAAATGTAAACAGGAAATTAAAAAAAAATAGTTCGTCTTTAATCCTGAATTCAAAATAGCAAATTTGTAACTAAATATTATATTTTTTATGTTAGCATGGAGCTTTTTTTTAACTAATTTTATCAAACAATTCGAGACAAAAAAAATAGTGAATGTAAAAATTTATTAAGTGTCGCTAACTATGCATTCCGAGTTAATTAAGAAGGAAAACATAATCGTTTTCAGCATAAACTCATTTACTTTCGATATTACTTTTTTAAATGCCATTTTTCAGTAATTGCAAAATAATTAGTTTTCCAAAATTTAATCAAATTACCAGAGGATCAATACTTTCCTTTCGCAGACAAAGGAATCACTGCTTAAGATTTGTTCTGTTCTTTAAGCGATAATGATGGTATTAGATAGCGGATAGCAATTTGTTAGTTCGTAAAAATTTTTCTCAGTCGGAGATTGGATAAAATTTAATCACAAAATTAATAGCTATGATGAAAGGGAGTATTAGTTGAACTCTGGACTTTTTTTTATTCGCCTAGATGTATAGTCTTGAAAATATAAATTTCGTGTGAATTTAGATTTCTTTGTAGTTGTTATAATTCTATAATAATAAGAACTTAAAAGCGCTAAGGTATTTTAGATAATAACACATTTTCTTTTGAGACTATTATTTAAGAAAGCTTTTTAACATAAATTTATTAATTTTAATTGAAATATTTAAGAATTATATTTACTGAGAAACTAATTTATTAGAGACTGTCGGATGAAATAGGGATTAAAAATGCCCTTTTTGCAATTAATTTTTCTTAACTATTTGAAGAGAACGTTTTGGTATTAAATCTTTTGACGTTTTCATAAAAGAAAATTTTCGGAAAGGAGACATAACTGTATTGATTTGATAGAAAAAAAAGAGGGGAAAATATCCACGATGTTTCTCTGAAGTTGTAAGAAATAAAAGTCTTAACTTTAGGCACCAAATGGCAAAGAGTAAAAGAATAAAGAATGTGGTACCTCAAGCAATGTAATGTCAGTAAAAGTTGTAAGGGAATGGGGAAAAATTGAATGTCGATGAAAATAAGAAGGTCAATAATAAACAAATATCAAGTATATTCTATAGCAAACATTTAAACATGAAGATAAATAATTGCAGATGTTGCTCAGATTTGGGCCGCAAAGCCTACAGCGACAGACTAACAGTGTTCAATGACTTCAAAGATACTAGCTTATTCTTGCATCAGCATTCTTCTCTGTACCTAGACCTGAGTTGGGCTCTACCAGTTATATGGAAGCAGCCGGCTGGGAATCTTCGTAATTTAGAAGCAGGGATCAAGTAGAAGAGACCCGAATACTTAACCAGCCACCCCCAATGTATCATTTCACATGGAGGGCATTGCGACGTTGACATATTAGGTTGGGGAAAAAGTTATCCATTATTTTTTCGGTAGACGTCTGTAGTGATCGCTATCTCGTGAGGTATCTATCAAACAATTTCAAATTCATGTTCGTTGGAAAGGTGACATTTGACACTAAAATATTCTCTTGCTGTTTTTTGTTTGATTAATTCAGTTATAAGTACAAGGTTTTAAAAATAGAAGACAACAAACAGAAAATTCGATACATTTTAGTTTTTCTCTTATAATGGCGAAAATGCTAATCAGGTGGCTAAAACTGTGAAAGGTGTTTATCGTCCTATATATGACTGTAACAACCAGTTACGCACAATTTTGGTTTCGTCGATTCCGTTTGGGTATTTGGATGCTAAAGATGCACCTCGCATGAATACAATATCATCGAGAATGTCTATAAAATATCAAAAATTATCAAACTTGACAGCATGTCAGCAGTCGTAGCTTCGCACAAGACCTAAAAATCTACATGAAAACTGTTTTAAACCTTTCTACAAAGCGAATCTGAAAGAAGTTACAAAAATTCACGTAAAAGTAATGGATTTCTTTTTCCCCAACCTAATATTTAACGGGTCCCAGTAGCCTTTAGTGAACACAACGGATCTTTGGTTAAGCCTGAATTCGATTTCACTTCCTTCCAGTAACGAGATAGACGCCCTAACCGACTAGCCCACCATGGCCAGATACTAGCTTGTTATAGATGTCTATCTCGGTAATAAATATTCATGCTGTAAGATCTGCTTATGCAGGTGTTTGATACATTAGTTATTCAACGAATGAAAATAAAAAGGTGTTAAGGTATGGTGATCATGGAGGCCAAGCAACATTGTCAACGCATTCAGTTCATCTCGTTGGATATTCCTAATTCATGCCGAATGTTTCTCAAATGGTTTTGTAACAACTGCTAATCAGAAAATTATGCCATAAATCTTGGCTTTTATCTTCACTACAATGAGAAATTTGCATAAATTTCCGTTACATGATCCCACTAATTTCTATTCGTGTTCTCTCGAATAATGTCCTATCCTTCGCTGACTTTAAGACGTCAAATAACTGTTTTACTTATCATTACATTCATTAAGATCAACGTATATTCCCTTATTAAGTGTTTTTGCAGATTTTCATTGAGTAAACTTTGCGATACTATATTCAAGGTTACATTTTTTTTAATTTTGATGCAAACTATCGCCCTTCTGAATTTGTTCCCATTTTAAATGAATACCGTAAACATTGAAAAGATAAGGAAATTTATATTTGATATTCTCATAATTCATGTAGCTATAAATAACAACCAAATCAATCCTTTGATATGTTACCTCGTTTATAACTGCAGTACATTCTTTTATTTGCATATATTGCAAGAAGGAAATAAAAGATTTTTAGAAAAGAATCGGAACTTGTAAATAAAACATTTATGATGAAAGTTATGAAAGAAACTATTACTTAAAAATTTGAAAATAATGCAAATTAATTTATTCATTATTTAAAAAAAAAATTTTAAACAAAATTTGAGTTTAGAAAAGTTTGATTAAAATTATTAATATTATTGAGAAATTTTACTCACGTGAAATTATAACATGTCTCTTAATTTAAACATTTTGCTTACACAAAAATTATTTTCCATAAACAAAACTAAGTTAATATCTCAGTATTAAATTTGGTTTTGAAACAACCAAGATGTTTCATAAATTTATTCATTCATTATATATGCAATAAATATTTCTGAAGATTATTTCTGAAGATAAAACTTGGAGAATGTTCTCTTTTTGACTCATTAATTTAGAAATTTCTGCATTTACACAATCTTTCACTGCTCCTTTTCTACTCTTTTGTATTCATTTAGTCATTTTAATAATATTTAAGCCGCCCAGCCTGTCTAATGGTTAGCGTACCTGACTACAGATGGGTGGGACCTGGGTTCGAATCCTGGATCGGGCATGGATGTACCTTCCCTCTCTCTTTCTTGCCTTTGTCCTTTCTTTGTGTGTTTGTGAATGGTTGCCTACCCTTTAAACGGGTACCTATGGCATGTGTGTACTGAGTAAGTCGGACTCCACACCAAATATAGTTCAGTTGGAAAAGTGGAGCAGCGCACCCCATATTGCCGGCCTGGCTGGCACACGACAACAACAACAATAATATTTAAAAAAAATAAATACAAACTTTTTAATGTTTTTTGTATTGTTATCACGGTATGTCTATTTAAATTTTGTTTAAAATATTGAATGTTCTATAAGTACAGCAGAGTAGCATTTTAAGCTGTCAATAGAGCTTTAAAGTATCATTTTAGTGAAATTACACCTAGACAAGTAATTTATTTATCTTATATTACTTTGTAAAAAGAGATAAAAATTTAATTTAAATCGAAACTTTATCAATAAAAATGCATAACTTATTAAAACTTTATCAATATTTTTGTAAATTTACAAAAAAAAAATTAAAGTGTATATGAAATTTGAAGAAGAAATAAAATTAAAATATCCGTTCAAATTTTGATTCCAATAATGCAATAAAATACTCAGTTATAGCAGGAAAGTTTGTTTTTAAAAAACGAGTAAATAAAGCGTACTAAATAGAAAAGTATAGCTTAAGCAACGAAGCATGATATGCTTTGTTTATCTCGGAGTTTCGAAGTATTCTTCCGCTTCGTTTTACAAGGAAAGTGAGAAGAATTACAAAAATCATCTTGGTTGGAGAGAGATAGAAAGAAGAGGAAGGGAAAAAACAACAATATCAAAATTCTGTCACGGGAATTCCGAATATACCATTCTTCTTTTGGTACGCTAGTTCTGGCTATGAAAAATGAAGCGACCAGTTTTCCACTAGAGTGGTGTCTCAACAATGCCCATTCTCACTTCTTCTAATCGATGGCGACGTTGGAAGGGAAAGTCAGCTGGCGATGAAGGGAAAAAAGAAAAAAAAAGGAAAAAAAAAGAAGGAAATATATATAAAGAGAAAACCTCCGAAAGCACAAAACTTCGGAAAAGAAACTCGAGCCATATTTCAGACATTAGTTGATTTTAGTTTGAAAGGGACCTCCATCAAATGTCGAACAGACTGTCTGACACGTGTTCTACTTTGTCAAATACACGTTGGTAAAAGTTGTGGGGAAGGCTCTCCTCGCTGGAAATGAGACCGTGATTGGTGGATGCTTAAGTGGCTTCCATTCCAAAGGCTGGAAGAAATGACAGCTAAAAAGCCGGAAAGGAGTAAGGGAAAGGGTTATGGAAAAATCCTTCTTGTCAAATAAATGTTGATTTGATACGCATTATGTTGCATTACGGTGATGTCTAATCAGTGTTTTATATCACTGATGTGTATGAATTCTGAAAGGGTTTTATTATGAGTCACTAACACATTGACAAAATTTCCAGATTCCAAAATAACGATTAATAAGAAATTCATAAACTAGCTTTTCATCAATGAGAATGTAAACGGATCTATTTCCATTTGAGCCTTTTGGCCTATTTAAAATTTTTAAATTACATTGATATGCATTATTATTACATATTTATAATGCATATATGATTTTATACAATATGCTTACCCATAAAAATGTATAATTCTTCTAATGATGGTAAACAGGATAAAAACATCAAAGATGCTATTTCTGTCTAATTATAATAATGTAAACTTTTAAAAACTGCGTAAATGCTAACTTTTTAGAGAATGGCTTTTAAAGGACACGTATAAAATATGTTCCATATCCAGACTTCAAAATCTACAGGGCATCAATTAAAAGGAAGCTAAATTAATTCTTAACTCTCTCACTATCTCTGATTAAATGTGCATATGACAAATAGCTCAAATGCTTATAACCAAAATACAAAAAGAATTGTTCAGTCATTCTCTTTTACTATCTTCACATTCATAGAATTTTACAATATTGTATGAATATAATTATAGAGTGACATAATTCATAGAGTATATATTTAAAGAGTGATACGTATAGAGTAAGTATATATTTATAGAGTGATACGGTAGAGAGTTTATTTTCTTTCGTTATCGTTTTATTAAAAATAAATAAAACAATTTAAAGGGTGACACAAATCTAAATTAACAGTATGAATAGTTTAATGATAGCTTCAATTAAGATGCTGCAGAAATTTTACCTTAAAAACTAAAAAAATTCTTAAATGTTACTTCTAAAGTTAGAACTATACTATTTGTGAGAAATAAGTATTATTTATACCCTTGTATCCAACAGCATATAACCCCATCACATACATCAAATTCACAGGTTTTCAATTGAATTATATTATAAAATATTGAAAATAAATACAGATTTCATAAGTTTTTACATATTAGGTTGGGGAAAAAGAAATCCATTATTTTTACGTGAACTTTATGTAACTTCTTTTGGATTCACTTTGTAAAAAGGTTCAAAACAGCTTTCATGTAGATTTTTAGGTCTTGTGCGAAGCTACGACTGCTGACATGTGGTCAAGTTTGATAATTTTTGATATTTTATAGACATTCTCGACGATGTTGCATCCATGCGAAGAGCATCTTTAGCCGCCAAATACCCAAACGGAATGGACGAAACCAAAATTGTGCGTAACTGGTTGTTACAGTCATATATAGGACGATAAACATTTTTCACAATTTTAGCCACCTGGTTAGCATTTTCGCCATTATTAAAGAAAAACTAAAATGTATCGATTTTTCTGTTTGTTATCTTCTATTTTTAAAACCTTGTACTCATAACTGAATTAATCAAAAAAAAAAACCGCAAGAGAATATTTTAGTGTCAAATGTCACCTTTCCAATGAGCATAAATCTGAAATTGTTTGATAGATACCTCACGAGATATCGATCACTACAAACGTCTACCGAAAAAATAATGGATTACTTTTTCCCCAACCTAATATTTCAATACATATATAAAAATATTATAATTGATTCACTGTTAAAAAAAAAGTCGTAACATTCATTAACTATTATTTTTGCATTTGTATCTGTAGTTAGACTTACTTCCGCAAATTTATTCAATCCACAGAAAGAAATATTGGGTTTGTGCAAACTATTATGCATAGACTCTTAAACTGCACTAAAAAACGTCCCATTAGTTTCCTGTCTTGTAGGCAAATGTGGTAGCAGTTGGACGGTTACCACTCTGGTCCTAGGTTCAAATTCCACCTAGGCATGTATGTTTAGGCAGTGGTTCTCTGAGTAAATTTTAAACTAATTATATTTTTTTAATTAGCCCTTATGTGCAAAGATTGACCGTTGAGTGATAAGAAAACAAACTTCATAGTTGCGAAGAAGAAAGAAAATATTAAGAAAAAATAGGAATTTATTTTACAATTAATTTTCTTTGTCGAATTAAAAGGGCAATAAAATTTAAACAAACGCTTATGACGAAAATCGTAATTTCATAGAAAGGTGAAAAATTAAGATTTTTTTATTTTTCATCCGATGGCCGGCACTTGGGTGATCAACCCTTCGCCACAACAAAGCCGGAAACTGCTACTCATTCAGCATTACCCGGTGGGCACCTGTAAACCAAGTCACGGAGGCGAGTAGCATTTCCCACGTCACACTACCACAAACCCGTTTATAGGGCAAGCCACATTCATCCATCATCTCAGGAGAGGACAAAGAAACACATAGAAAGAGAAAGTACATCCATGAGCGAGCCGTGATTCGTACCCAGGTCCTCCACATCCGTAATCAGGTAAGTTAACTATTAGACAGGTTGGACGGCTGAAAAATTAAGTATTTCATCTTCAAGTGATGCTTCTTAATTTCATATAATATTTTTTATAATATACTAAAAAAACGGGATTTATATTAATTCAAAAATTGTATCGAAACAAAATATTAGTTTAAGAAATGAGTATATCAGATTTCAACTTCGAATTTGGGAATTTGATGTATCTGATTTCTCTCTCTCTCTCTCTTAAAAAGAATATGCTTTTCTCAAAAGTTTTATCTATTAGTAATATTTCACAACTGCTAACTATTACTGTGGATTTAAAAAGAAATTTTACTAAATATTAGAATTACAAATTCCAATCATTGCTTAGGATATGATTAATTGATCCTCATATTGATTATTTATAACAACAATAATTCAGAGTTGATTACTAATTAATCACTAATATCTAATTTAGACTTAATTAGAATGGCTTAATTAAAGATTCATAACAGCAACCTGTAATGTATAACAACGAACTATAACTGCATGACATTTTCCTTAAACACTTTTCTTATTATAATTGAATTTTAACAGGTAAGACAAAATTAATTAACTTTTTGATACTGAACAGTCATAATTTAATCAATAATTTCAAGCTACTAAAAGAAAATACTCACTTAAGTAAAAAGCTCTGTAATAAATAAATTTCAAATGAAACATTATACTCAGAAATGGAATATCGGCATAAAACATCTATAGTGTTAGTTAATAATATTTAAAAATGAAATATTGATGATACAATAGAAAAAATAACAAACATCTTTATCGGAATATTTTTCCTACCTATTCAATGTTTCTCAGAAAAACAAACATTGACACTCCCTGAGAAAACACTAGATTGGCGCCATTATATGCGGCTAAAATTATTATTCTAGCCAATATAATATGTCCTCTATTCTAGTTTTCTAAAAGGAATTCTATCATGGTGGAGGAGCCATTGAATGCCATTAAAAGTAACAACATTAGAGTCACTGTGTCCCACTCCCATTTACTCTTAAAATTCGCTGAAGAGTAAATAATGTGAGTCTGCTAATGATCCGTGGAGGGGCACCAAAGTACACAGTTCAGCAATTAATGAGAGTAAGTTCAGTCGCCACAGTCATTTACACTGGCGAAAAATTCGTCGTGAAATATCGCACCAGAAGACTAATATCGACTGCAAAAACGTGCCAATAGAGAAGGATTTCCAATAAGCGACTTGGCTTACTAAAGTCAATATCAGATGTGGACTAAATAAGGTGAGAAAGAATCTTTGTCTATTCCACAGAGCTGGCTTAATAAAGCTGCGAGGAAGAAAGAAAATACCATGGAAAAAATTCCCACTGTATTCCATTCCAATTATCTAATTGGTGGAAAAGCACTGCATTAAAAGGTTTCGTACTTCGTGGGAAATAAATAAGAGGATATCCTTACAAAAGGCTAATGTTATAATGTAAATGATCAGTTTTTTGTGGCTCTTTCTCTAATAAAATCATTTTATTTATATATTTGCATCTTATGAAAAACATTTTTCTCTCAAAATATGCTCTATTTATATATAATATCCTTATTGATTACAATCTTTCTAAGGATTTTTTGTTAATAATAAATGTTATATTCTTGATTAAAAAAGTTTATAAACTAAATATATTTCCCAAATTATCTCAGT
>JAPDSC010107198.1:0-20178 GCA_026290005.1 Latrodectus geometricus
AAAAAAGAACCTTCTTAAGCGTTATTAAATCACATTAGCACAAATGCGTGGCGGAGGCATGCCGAAAGCGGAAAATCATAGTTTTTGTTTCTCAGGAGAAAGCACGATTGAGCGCGTTCAACAGGTGTTCCATCAGAAAAGTCCACAGCGAGCAGCGCCACCTGTGGCCGAGCGCAGAGAATTGATCTTCTCCCAGGAAAAATGTCATTGTTCAATCATTAAAGATGGCGTCTCGCTGCGATGAGTTGGCCGTTTGCAGGTGCGAGGCCGAGTGGCTTGCCCCTCTTTCGACCAAACTAATCACTATTTCCGCGCACGTGCAAGCTCGGCGAACGGATAAGGGGGAAAGAAGGACCTTAGTTTTCATTTGTGGCCCATGGGAAGGACATCCTGAGACAAAAAAAAAAAAGATGAAAAGGGTGCGGGGAACTGCCAATAGCTGGAATGCTTAGGCAGTGGCAAGCCTGATCCCGAAGTTAGTTCAAGTGCTATCTCTTCAACAGTCGATATTTCGCCCACACATGTATCTAAATTGGAAACTATTTCAAATACACTTGAAGGTATACGTGAAGGCATGTGATTTACCCTTTAG
The DNA here is from genome assembly GCA_026290005.1 of Latrodectus geometricus. Taxonomy (NCBI): domain Eukaryota; kingdom Metazoa; phylum Arthropoda; class Arachnida; order Araneae; family Theridiidae; genus Latrodectus; species Latrodectus geometricus. The sequence continues at coordinate 593 of JAPDSC010107198.1, forward strand.
GCCACGTCAGAAATGAAAGAAGACCCCCAATCATCTCTCATCAATTAATAGACCCCATTATTAAGTGTGCTTGTTAACTCACATACTAATTTTTAGTTATGAAATTAAGGAATCCAAAAATCAAACTAATGATTTATTTTATTTGAAAGGAATAGTATAAATAATAGGCATGTTTTTAAAGCAATTAATTGAGGTTAGGTAAGGTTATGACGGACATTTTTGGAGCTCTATGCTAACATGCTTGTAGCTCACATTGAAGAGGATAACTAGAGATGATTTTTTTATGCAAATAAACACATGCCATAGGAAGCCGTTTATAGGGTAGGCTACCATTCACACTTCATTCATACAAGGAAAGGATAAAGACAGGAAAGAGAGAGAGAAAGAGAAAATACATCCATACCCGAACCGGGATTCGAACTCAGACCTTCCCTATCCGCCAAACAATTGAAATTTTCCTCAATTTGTTATAAAATTCAAGGATTTCATATCAGTTCAATTGACAATTAGTTAGGTTTGATTATTAAGATATGCTTCCGATCTCTGCTGATTGGATTATTTGTTGCTGCTAAACACAACTCCTCAATTTTGAGCCATAGTGTAATGACATGCTCGGCACTTGAGGTAGAACTCTTTTTTCTTTTTCACAAATCGTACTACGCCAGTGCATAAATATTAAGCTTTATGGAGCTTAACGTGCATAAATACTCTGAGAAGGATGATCTTTGGATAGCTCAGGTAAAGAATTATTCAAAATTTTCTTCACCAAATATCTCTGTTTAGTAAATCATTTATCGTGGTCTGATGTGGTAATCCATACCCAGAAAATACCTTATTTCTAATCTTCCTGGATTTATAACTAAGGAAAATCCTTTGATATATCTGATGACAAACCAAATATGAATACTAGGTTAACAATTGATATAAGATAGATATCATTGTCCCTACTTGTCTGAATTTTCCCTCAGAATCGTGAATAAACCTCAATAAGGATTGAAATAATCCAGTATTCATTCATTTAATAATAGGTAAAAAAATCTTGCAAACAAATTAACACAAAAAAGGGCAATTCATTTTAAAACAGCGTTTTCTCTCACTTGGAGCTCCTTTTTTTATGTGGGGAAAAAACCACTTACCAACAAAGAAATATTCCACGGCTTCGTAAAATAAGACGTTTCGCTATTATTCCTCTGTTTTTCCTGACAAGTAATAATAAGAGAAAAGTGATGCAAAAACTATTAACCCTGTTCTGTGAACAATCAAGCCGTGACCAGAGTAGCCTTGAGTGAAGCTTAGTAAATAGTGTAAAACCTTCTCTTAACTACACTTCTTACTACCACCCCCCCCTAGATTGAGATGACTGTGAGAGATAATGCTCAGCGAAAACAAAAGGCGGGCCTCAGGCCACGAATATTATAACCGCCTATTGTCGCCTATAAAATGGTAATTGAGGGCGAGACAGAGGCCTTAATTGGCCTTTCTGTTTCTTATATTATTGCAGGGAGGGTCTGTTATTTTACTTGGGGGGACGAAGGCAAACAGATGTTTCGTATCGTTTGAGAGGTCCAAACGGAGGCGGTTTGTATGTGTATATAAAAGCACATGGTTATAGGGATTGTTCAACAATGCCACCTTTTTTGTCGTCGGGTATTCAAGATCGCCGTATTGGGTGGAGATTTTTTTTTTCCTCGATCCCCTTCCTACTTCTCCCTTCCCTTCGTTACGAAGGGTGTACGTTCATCGAAAAATAAGTCTACTCGAGAGGCCATCTGTGTAATTGCCCATCTGGTAGGGTTCGCCAGCATTTCGATGGAATTTTGAGATTTAAAAATTTTTAACGTATCTTCACTAAATAGTTTGAAAATGAAAATTTTAAAATGAAAATTTTAGTGAATTTTAGTGAAAATTTTCTGGGTAGACTTAAAAGGATTAAGATATATCACCATACATATTTTATGTTTCACTTTATAGAATATTTTTTTTGTTAGAAATGTTACATAACAGTAACATCTCTAGAATTGATCGGGAATTCTGAAAATGTTTAAACTTGGTAATCACACTACATAAAAATAAATTTTCACGCAATGTTTGACTCCGCTTTTTTTATTTATTTATTCGTATTTTTTTATTACGGCTCTTTAGCATTAGCGTGAATAATGGTGATCATCGTGCGAATCGGCACTTTTGGCGAGAATTGAGAGAGATTTTTTGGGTTTTTCACCGTAGTAAATCGTAAATCGTTCATATGCACTTAGGCTTATGCTTCATCCTTTCTTGATGTTTTTTTTTTCTGTAATTAATATTTCATTTATTCCATTACGATAACTTATGTAATATTACATTTCTAATAATTATTTTTATATTATTCGTTATAAATGCAATATATGTTAATTAATATATATATATATATATATATATATATATATATATATATATATATTGCACCATTACTGAAGATTTTGGCGAGGCACAGAATACAGTGGTAATTAAGGGGGGGTCATAAATTTGATTGAATCTCAGGGCCGTTATAAAAGAAAGTATGCCTAACATTTTAGCGGGTGTTCGTAATTAAATTAAAAATTGAAAAGTGGATCAATCGACAACTTAACACGATAATGCAAATTTGAAAATGCAGAATTACGAAAATGCAGAATTACACATTAGAAAGATTAATCCCTTGATTGTGTAACATTTCTAAACTTTTATATAAGAAAAATATGTTTATATTATCCAACAGAATTGAAGGTAGAATTGAATTAAAGTAAAGGCAAATCTTACTGGTTGCAAGGTAATGAGCATTTTATTATAACCTACCTGACGTAATTTTTCCAGTTAAAAACATTTAAAAAATTATTCCAGTGAGATCCTAATCCGTGTAGATCGACGGTCCACTTGAAAGAAATGGAAGCAGTTCGTTGTGGCTACGAAAACTATTATTTTTCTAAAATCAAAATAATAAATAAATAAAAAAATTAGTAAATTTCGATATTTTTTTAAAAAAAGAATAACAATAAATAAATAAAATAAAAATAATAAAAAAAGTGGAAAGAACCACATTTTTATGTTCTTAATGCACGTTGAAAATCATTCTTGACGCTTTCTTGATCCTAAACAGTGCATCGCGGCGTAAGCAACTTTACAGTGAGTTTAATCTAAATTTTGAAATGAAACAGCCAATGAAACAGGCTTTAAGTTAGCCCCAGACCAACATTCTTGTATAAGTTTTATTCATTCCATACAGCCAATCTCAGTTCAATCCCATGGGGAAAAAAAAAAAAAACTTAAAATTTGTTTTAAACACATTATAATGGCAAAAATTGTTTTTTTAAATTGATTAGTAAATTTAATCTAATAGGTGCTTCTTTAAAAAAGACTGTTAAGAGAAAAATTATGCCCATATTTTATTGAATGACTAAGAAATATTATTTCTAGATATCACATAATTGGAAATGTGGTATTTATTCTTACAGAATGTAGCATTTACATTATGTTGATTATGTCCCAAAACAGGATGGACAACAACCCTTTTAAGCCAAGAAAAAAAATTTCAGATTGACAAGAAAATTTCAGTTTAAAAATTTTATTTACAATAGAGGGGTATATATACAGTTATGATTTAAGAAATATATATTATATTATATATTTTAAAATTCGTGTGTATTATATTTTTAATTTTGTTAATTTATTTTTTATTAAAAAAAAATTGGATAAATGTTTAAAAAATTGTGGATAATTCCCAGAGTTCTGATAATCTTCTGCTATCAGAACTCTGGGAATAAGCTTCTGATAATCGATAATTTATTTATTCTTTATGACAACAAATAAGCTATCAATACAAATATATTCAAATAGAACTTAAAAGTAAAAATTTACACAACTATTATAAATAAATACATTTTATCTAAGCAAATAAATTCGTGCTGCATTTAGTTCGTCAATAATTGTTGGTAAATTTTCTAGAAATTTGATTAAAAAACTTTTAATAAAAATATTGTGAGAAATTTAATGTATTGTTTAAAAAAATTGATGCTTAATAATGTCATTTTCATAATACTATGTTACACCACCTCCAGTAAGGTAATATAAAGTAAAATGATGCTACAGTAATATAAATGTGATATTAACTAAATTAAGTCACAGGTATCTCAAATTAAACCTATCATTTCATCGTTATTCAGCATTACAAACGCTTGACTGAATTTAGCGGACTTGGTCAGCATAAATAATCAGCCGGAAACGTGTACGACAAAAGAAACAAACTAAAACATTTCAGAGATGCAAAATGTGAACTGTAAATATAAGTATGGAGCTCCATTGGTTCAGTGGTTTAACACCGCTTCCCGTTAAGATTAGCAAAGTTAAGCACAGACTGTGATTGGAGGATTACTACATTCTCTCTCAATGGGTTGCTGGAACACCGTGGGTTGCGGGAGTGTCCTTATTGATCTGTGACGCCCCATGTTCTACGATTAGTGTGCAGGGAGGGGATTGTGCTAACTCAGGTGGGAACTCGTCACCTGGCCATATTTCAAAATTACGAGGCATTTGATGATGGGCGAGTATTCCAAACCAGTTTAGGTATAGTCCAGGGCTAGCCTGCTATATATGTATGTGAATATACCGCTATGGAATATGTGACTTATCACACAATGACCATTATAGATTCTGGAAAGCAGTATATTTTGACAACTGGAATTGCTTTCGTCCTTTCGGACTTTTAATAAATCTGGTAGAAGATTAATGATATCAATCGAATGGTTGCTGAATTTTTCATAAAAAGAATTTGTCAGCTGTTTTTCATAAAGGTTGATGTTCGTGCAATAATGATAGGAATGATTCCAGAAGACTCATCCCTTTGGAAATATTCTCACTTATGAATTTTCAATGAACAAAATAGAAGAATAAGTATAGATAGAGCATGTTTCTAAATGTAACAAAGAAGAATTGTGGTTTTCAAATATTGGTCTTTTCCCGCATAAGTTAGGGTTCACGTTCCAGAAGGAACAGGAATGATTCCACAAGACTCCTCCCACTTAAATTATTCTCTTGTATGAACCTATGGAATAACATTATGGAGGATTTTTTTTTTAATTTAACATAAGAAGAATTTTGGTGTTTTTAAATTGCAGATAGCTTTCTAGAAAAGTTTCTTCGTATTGCATAAGACTCATCTCACTAAAGTTATTCTCGTTTTTAAATCTGTAGAAAAACAGTACAAAGTAAGCTTTTGAATTTGACAACAACAATTATGACATTTGGCGTTTATAATTTGCAGATTACTTTTTTTTTAAGAAGTTAGTACTTGGATTATTTAAGGAAAAGGGAAGTCTCTAAGAAACTCATTCCATTTTAATATTTTATCTCAGAATTACTGTTGCTCGTTCTGCAATATTAGAAACTGTGGTACTAAATACGAGATCTATTGTAACTAACATGTATCATTCGATGTTGTTTTCAGAGAAAAGGAATATTAACCAGCCAGTTAGGACATAAATAATATCGACAATTGTTGATATAACCTTTGACCCTTAAAGTGTAGATTTCAAAATATCGCTTAAGATCTATTAATGGCTTACGAATTAATTTTTGAAATTTCTCAAAAAATATTTATTTAAATTAAGGGTATTTCTTCATTAAATCATTATTTAAATGAAGAAATATGAATAAAATATAACTGCGAAACAAAATGCGAGTTTTGTATTTAACTTCAACCTCCTACACAAATCCTGTGTCCTAAGGAAATTATTTATTATCGTATCAGACTTTTTAGTAGATTTTTTTACCAGTCTTTTTGAAAATGTTATTTTGCTGAATATCAGAAAATATTTCAGAGAAAAAAGATGAGTTATGAATTACATTTTTAACGGTATTACAGCTAGCAGCATTGATTATAGAGTTAAAATGTTCTATAAAGCTCTTTGAAAATGATAGCTATCTTGCAATACATCATAAAGATCTAATAAAGAACAATTTATCATCATTTATTTGAGAGATTTTTAAGAAATTCATAAATTTAACCATGAGTGTTGGGAACTTGCTTTGAGTAAAATCAATTTAGGAAACAATTTCTCACGCATTTTCATATTTTATGCTTTAAAAAAAAGTAAATAGAAATAAATGAAATAAATAAAACAACAATTTTTGATAAAGAATCTGATCTTTTGACTAAAAAGATAATATTTATAAACTATATCATTTCATATTTTTAAACAAAATACTTTGCGTAAAATACTGGTGTTGTCCACATCATCAGTGTGGACAAACACCAGTTGATGAATGCTTGGCCATGTTGGTACTTCACTTGTATTCATTTTATTGATTCATCGAAATTTATTCATCTTGTGAATTTCTTTTGTGTGTACTGATTATATTTTTTGCTATTGTATTCATATTTGTTCCTAATATTAAACAATTTTAAAATATATATATCAAGGGTGGCCAAGACGTCAACCGCGAAGACATTTTAGGTAGTCCAAGCGACCATCCCGATCTCGGATATTAATAACTTAAATTATGACTTATGACATAGAATCAATGAATTATTTAAAATAAAAATTTACTACAGTCTACGCTTTAAAACCCAAAACAAACTGTTCAAAGATTTACGATTTAAAGATTTATGATTAAAGGTTTACGATTTAAAACCTAAAACGGACATGATGAGCACGATTAAAACATTCAAGGAAACTATAGAAAGGTATGAATCTCAATTAAGAAAACATGAATTGAGAAACTTCAAAAACATGGAGGAAGAATGCATCCATAATCAAAACTGAGGCTTCGAAGATTTCGCTTAACACTTACTTGTTTTGTTTGAAGAATTTGAAAGAAGATTCGCTGACTTAATTAGGTTCAGAGAAATACTCAATTTTATGATATTTCCATTTAATGAAAATGACAACATTGATGGACAATGTATCTGAAAAAATAGGACATTTAATAAATATCACATCAGTCACGGTCGAGGAAGAAATTATTAAATTAAGATACGATATAATTCTTAAATCCAGAGCATTTTTAGAGATACTGATTTTTGGAAATTTCCAAATATTTACAAATTGATTTTGTATTTGAAATCATACTTTGAATCGAGGTATCTTTGCGAATCTGCTTTTTCAACCATGAACAAAAAACAAACCTTGGTCGCATTTAACAGATGAACATTTAATTTCGTGTTTATGCATTGCAATAAGCTCGTACCATATGATAAACTTGTCGCAGATCTACAGTGCCAAATTTCAACTAAACGAAGTGAATAGAATGGTCAGTTTTTGATATATGAATACTCTGATTATTTCCGTCAGTAAATTTTTAATTTGTAAATATTAATATTAAGTTTTTTTAAAAAAAAATTACATAACTTATTATTTTTTCTTGTTACGAAAATAAATATCTACATTAATTTAGCTCTGCCATTGGTAGACCGCCTTCAATTTTTTAAATGTTTAGTAGACCCCGGATCCCAAAAGTTTGGCCACCCATGATTTAGAGTATCATTCTTTATTTTCATAAGAATACTTGCATAATATAATTCCGCTCATTAGAATAATAATATGCAAATATATAATTGTTTCTTGCCTTTCTTTTAAATCTTAAAAAGCACAGTTCTTGTTTATAATATTCGGCAATTTATTTTTAAGGGCTCATCATGGCCTAAGGTAAGACTAAGTTTTCGAAAAATGTAGGCTCCCAGACTCAATCCCAGTCACTTTCGAGCAACGATACGTGGTACGTTTCTGCACACATACCTGTTAGGGTATGTGTTTAGGAATTCTCAGGTTTTCTCCTTTGCGTTACATGAGTACAGCCCATTATCTAGAAACCAAAAACGTGGTCAAATGTTTCTACAACTAGCTTTGATAGTTATATTGTCAAATGTATATTTAAATTTAAAAAAATATATAATCCTTACATTAAATATAGTTTTTGTTCTTATTTTTTGGCTAAAAAACAAATCCAATTCTGAAGTTCCCGCTCTTTTATTAATGACCATTCAATATCAAATCTATAATTTTAAACTATAAAATGTTAGTTTTGAGAATAAACTTTCATGATGTTTCATGTTATCGCGTTTAAAATTTTGAAAGAAAATGTTGCCATTGAGAAACAAACAACCAACCTCACAAGAAAAACATTCCATTAGATTTCTCAAGGTTTTATCCTTATTTTTGAGTTTAAATAACACATACCAAGTGCTCTTACTGCAAATTTATCTTGTTGTCTGGTCAATGACCTTTTAATGGTGAAAGTTCTTAAACTCTTTCATAATTCTCATTCTTTAAATACAGTTACGGCATACATACAAACATCTCAGATGAAGGTTCACGTTCTTAACCTAATTTAAATTTCAACTAAACGAAGTGAATACGATGGTCAGTTTTTGATACATATATATGCTTTGATTATTTTCGTTAGAAAATTTTTATTTTGTAAATATTAATATTAAGTTTTTTTTTAGAAAAATTACACAATTTATCATTTTTTCTTGTTACCGAAAATAAATATGTACGTTAATTTAGATCTACCATTGGTAGACGACCTTCGATTCTTTAAATGTGGAATAGACTCCGGATCCCAAAAGTTTGGCCACCCCTGATATATATCTTCCACATCAAAAATATTTTACAATTGCTGAGCATTACCGTTACAGCTGTAGTAGGTTTTGAGTGGGAATTCATTCGGAAAAGGCGAGAATAGTCATTCGGACTATAGGCCTACGTCATTCGGACTATAGGCCTTACCACAGTTCGACACGTGTTTTCAATTCAACAAATAGAATCATTTTGGAGGCAGACAAGGATGAATAGGTCTTTTTACTTTAACGTCTCTGACTGAACAATATACACTTAACATTCTCAGCCATCTTAGTCACTCACACCTGTGTCTTAAATAGATACAGTACCTAAAATTTTAGGGTTTTCTCTCCCCCAATAGGAGTGGTCACTCTCATGGCGTGATCTTCTGCTATTCTTCTCATGACAGTGACATATTACCATGACATGATAGTTAAAAGACTCTGAAAGCGGGGACATACAACAAAAAAGCCTTTTTGTTAACTAATTTATTTTGATTTTTTGATATTTTTAATTGATTTTTATATATAAATAATAAAAATTATTTGTATCGGTATTTGATATTTTCCTTTAGATTTTTTTTAATAATTCTTAAAATTTATTGTGAATTTATATGTATAATAAACGAGCGTATTTCATCATTGATATTACAGATACACTTGCCTGACTTGTCCGATTTCCCCGGTACAGTCCCGGTTTTCATATAAAATCCCGGCTAGCGGCCGATTTACTTAAGGTCCCGGTAAAAATGAAATTTGATTTTATATATAGCAATCAAGTAATTTCTGTTGTAATTTTTTAAAAATTTTCTGAAACACTCTTAGGTAATTATTTCTGATATCAAAATAACTACCCTTATCATTATGGAAATGAAATTTGAAGAGGATTTCGGATGTGTTTTTAATATGGAATTCACTCAAAACATATGTTTACTGTAGTCTAGCCAAGTCATATCGTGACCGGGTTCTATACCTGACCCAATCAAAGTCGCCGTACTGAAAGTAATTATGCACGTTGAAAGTTCTATTAAGTCCAATGTTTCTTCGCTACAGGAAAGGGCCAACTCAGATGGGGATCTCGTCATTTAGACATGCATCAAAATAAGGTGGTTGTATTGTGTTCATCAGTTATTGTAGATAGAAATAGACACCCGAAAACTAATCTAAACCTTATCCAAAGAATAAAGAGCAAATATCATAATATTACCAATCAATATCTCACAGAAAATTTATATTGCTGATAAAGATATGTATTCATTTTTCTTTTTTTGGCAAGTGAATCGACAGTAGCTATTTATAATAAATTTATTTTTCCTGTTTTACTAGACGTCTATTTATGCTTATCGATAGTCAAACCACTTGCAATTTTGAACCATGATCAAACGACGAGGTTGATACCTGAGCTATATGAGATCCAATGAAAGTTTAAAACACACAACATCTCTGTGCATATGGATATTCCTTGGGGGAGGTATCGAGCTCCCTACCTTTTATGCACATAAATGTTTTTCCCCAACTAAATTATCATGATCAAACGACGAGGTTGACTCCTGAGCTATGTCAGATCCAATGAAAGTTCAACACATACCGCATTCCTGTGTACATAGATCTTCCTTGGATGAGATATCGAGCCTTCTAGATTTTGAGTATATAAATGTTTTTTTGGGTACATAAATTTTCCCCAACTAAGCTACTGTAGTTTCAGATTATAGTAAAGTTGTCTTAATTGAATATTTCTTTTTTTGTCACAATTATTTAGAAATTATGGTGAATTCATAATAGATTAAATTAATGCATTTAATTTCCGATATTATATTTTTAAATAAATTTATTTCAGATTTTGGAAATGTCGAACAAAAGTGGATATCTTATAGAACACATCACTCAATCAATGAGGAAATTACCTCTCCAACTCCGACCATAGCGGAAGCGCGCCAAAGGCTTCACTTGGTGTGTCCCCCCCCCAATCAACCCCCGAGGTGGTGATGTAAGACATTCCATCGGTGCCCAGATGCTCGACAGGAGATCTGGATGAGGTGCGAGATGCTGGCGGAGGCGGGCCGCGGCTATTTTTCCCATGGTCCGCTACCATCTGCTGGTGTGTTTGGATATCTCAACGGCCACCAGAAGGCTTCTCTTCTTGGCGCGCTTTTTCACCTGCCTCTTTTTCTTGCGCGCGCTTCTCTTTTTCACCTGCTTCTCACTTTACTCATTTATTAGTCTTACTCGGGACGTGTTTTTATTTACTCTAAAAGCGTGGGAAATGACGCTGGAATCTGTTCCTCGTTTTCTGATGCCTTATTTTCTTCGTTTATTTATAGGATTTTTTGTCCCAAGACAACGGGTCTGGAATTATTTTGGCGCCTAATCACCCCTTTGATGCCAAGGGACTCTTGGCGAATACGTGTCCTGCATAGGGAAGCGTGAGAAAAGATCTCAGATGACCCGAAGCGGTTATTATTTCAAAGTCACTCGTGGATATAAATTAGATTGAATATTATTGTATCAAATTTTCTTTTTTTTCTTACAAGCTATACGAATTAATTTTATGAAAATATTTTTCAAGTGCATTTCATAAGATGGGGATAGTGAAAAGGGAAACAATTAATCAAAATAATAATTAATTGCAAAATCTTAATGAAATTAAGCAATACATTTTTTAAACCAATTCCCATTTGTTAGAATTAAAAAATTATAATAGTTAAATTGCCTTTTAGCATTGAAATGATTGTTTTTAAAGCTAGTCAATATGAGGACTCAGATTAAAAATAAAGTGTTAAAGCCAATTTTCCAACAAATAATCACATTTTTTATTGATGAAACTAAATAATTTGATTAAAAATATTTGGGATTTATACGGAGTACCAAATTTAAGAGGAAACGTAAATATTCCGACTATATTAAACTATGATAACACACACGTCAATAAATTTGAAATATCACATATTGTATGTGTGATATATGATAATTATTTTTTTTAAATTTTATTGATATATCCTTTATGATTACCCATGACTTTAACTTTTCATTAATATGAAATTAATGTTTTTCAAAGACACAATTAGAATCATATATAATAGTCCTTTTAAGACAATTACTTCTTAAAACCCTTTTCAGATAAAAATTAATTTTAAATCTTAATTCATCTGAAAAATTTATTGTTTTTCGCAGTTGGTAAAATGACTAAGGCAGGAAAAATGGTGAGAATTTTCGAAATTTGAATCAGAGACTCGATAACTATGATTCTCATAATTTTCTTTGATTGTAGCAAAACAATATCTATAATTTATGTCACTTTTTACCAGGAAAGAATTTTGATAAAAACATAATCCAAACATTTTATTTGGTCATATAATATTATTCAAGATGTCTCATGTCTAGACAGTAAATATGCTTTAGATATTATAGGGAATTATTAATTCTTGCTTCCTTAATCTAAGTTTACTTTAGTTTAAGCCATCTGTTTTTAAGCGTATAATGAAATGTTATGAATGTCCGGCTTGTCTGCCGGATTTTTGTCTGGGGTTAAATTAAGAATAGTTGCATGGAATGGACTAAAATTTCATCTGCATGTTGTTGTATGATTAATTTAATGTGTAGATTGTTTTATTTTGAAATTTAGATTACATCGTTTGTAATTGATTGAAGTTGAAATGAACATTGATTGGAACGCACTGTAAAGTTTTTTTTGCCGCAATACAGACAATTCTAGAACTGTGTTCGCTTTTAATATTGTTATCTATGAGCAATCATTGGGGTAAAGAGAAACATGTAAAACATCGAATTCCCCTTCTTTTTAGATTCCCACAGTAGAATATTTTTATAAAATATACAGTTGAAATTGTGATAATTACTTATCTTTTAAAAATGTTATTTTTTTCCCGCAGCGAATGCGTTTTCGACTTTTCCATTATGTAACCGATCAGAAATACACTAAAAAGCAGATTAAAAGAGTTCCAATTATAGTATTTGATAACTTCGTAACAAAAGGAGTTTTCAAACATTCCACCTATCATTATGTTTGTTTTAGCTGATCTAAACAAGAGACCTTATTTGAAGATGCCAAACAGAATTTTGAAATAAACAACTGTCGATATTGTTTCACGGTAACTGATTATTTAACACTCTAACTTAATGCAAAAAGTAATTGAAGAATTACTTCAGTTATTTTTTGCATTAAAATTATTCATAAATCAAACTAACTTATCATACATATTATGATTGTTATCATCTTTGTTATATTACATATTGTTATCTTGCAAAATAAGGGTCTTATTTAGAGGAAATAAAACTAAGCTTTTGTTTCTTCCAAGAAGAAATTTTCAGGAAGTCAGTTCCTTAGATTGTATGTGTATTTAAAAATAATGTTCTTAATCCTAACAATAATGAAATCTTTCTCAGCACAGTTAATTCATATATTTAACACCATGGAGGGGCTCGTATAACCCCAGTAAAAATTCCAATAAATGACGAAAGTATGAGGACAATATATTTCTCCAATGATATTTAAGAGAAAACCGAAGTGCTGGAGGATCAAATGCTTGGTTTTCTGCATCGATGAATCAATATAGAAAAATTTCAATACATGAGTTTGAAAATTGATTGATTTTAGGTGCTCATAAATTTGAACATTTATTCAGAGAAATTTCAGTAGTTCTGTGATCCAAAATTAGTGGAAATGCTGATTGAATTATCGTTCTTGTAGCCTCAAGGAATCAATTAATCGAAACTGGAAAACCTTCAAGGAAGTTGTGTAAACAATTGATATATATCATTATCAGATGTTGTACACCACTTTCCTCTTAGATCAGGTACACAGGCCAGTCGCAGAGTTATCAAACATTTGGTTACCATGGTCTTGCTGCAATCAGTCCAAACAATAACGAATCTTATGTTCTAATTCCCATAATCATATGTTCTAATTCCTATAATCCTTTCCAACAGTGCAAAATATAGGTAGTGGGAGAATGTCTTATGGAATGGTAAACTTTTGTACATAATCTGGTGTTCTGATGGGTCTGGATACACTTGATTAACTATTGTTTTACCGGAATGGATTCTATCCATCATGAAACTTGATGACAGTAGGGTCGTGGTTTGAGGATATTTCTCTTGATTTAGCTATGCTGTTAGCAGCTATGCTATGTTAGTAGCAATGATGATTTAGCTCTGCTATCAGTTCTAATTGACGAATTGATGACTTCTGGTAAGTACAAAAACATTTTAGATAATAGCATGTGCCCTAAACTATAATAAGAGTCTTGAGTAGTTCTTTTTTCTGCATCAGCATGGTAAACTTCCGTTTATGAGGCTTGAGCTCTATAAAATATCTTAGATTGTATTGGAGCTAGAAGCACCACAACTACATGTAAACTGTATACATAGCTACAGAAGGATGTTTACCGAACCAGCAATATATATATATATATATATTGTTAACATTAAGCTGTAATATTTAAAAAATAAGTGGCCACTAGATGGCAGTAGTTAACATGTCATGAAAAGAGATGTATATGTAGTTGAAAGAGAGAGAGTGTTGATGAAGGAGCTCGCAATGAAAGAGCTAGATGTCTGTAAATAATTCTACATGTAAATAAATCTGTAAATATTTAATAAGTACTCCTTCCTTCCCCACCTAAGCGCTACTCATCATCCGACAAACTATAACGGAATAAACCTTAATAAATCAGAAGAGGGATAACTCGCGATGCTTCGGAATTCAGGTAGGCGAATTTTAATTGTTTCGTTTTGAAATGTGTATTAATGTATTCTAAAGTAGTGAACGAGATTTAAGAATTATGTATATAAGTATAAAGTATTTTCTTAATTTCGTTTGCAAAAAGTAATTTTGTTTTTAAAGAAACAATTAGTTTCGTTTTAGGCAAAGCAGAAGTAATAATTTCGTCATTGATAAAGTATTTTATATGTCAAGTAATTAAGTATTTTAATTAGTAAAGTATGGCTTTTTGGGGGAAGGCTAAAAAAGTAGATTTAATAGAATTAGCAACAGAACTAGGGCTCTCAGTACCTGAAAATGCTAAAATAATTGATTTGAAACGTATTATAACGGAATCAGAGACGTATGATGAAGAGTTTAGTAAAAGTTTATTAAGTAGGATTATTGAAGACGCCAAAACGTTGGCTGACCGTGAGTATGAACTTGAACGTTTACGTATCGAAAATAGAGTCCAAAATGCAAATATTTCGGATTTAAGTAACAACGATGAAAGTAAAAACGTACTCATAGATTTTCGAAAGTTAATGCACGAATATAAAGTGAAAGATGGAGATATAAATTTTTATTTAGTTTTATTTGAACGGCAGGCACGACGTATTGGGTTAAGTGAAGAGAATTGGGTGTCACAATTATTAGGACTGCTCCCTTATGAAATTACGCAACTAATTGCGCGTGAAAACGAAGATAATGCAAATAATTATAAGTATGTAAAATCATTATTGCTTAAGAGATATAAATTAAGTGCTGATAAGTTTAGATTGAAATTTTTAAACCATGTTAAAAATCCAGAAAGTACTTGGAAGGATTATTCATTCGAATTACAAAACTATTTTGAGGAATGGATAACGGGTCTCGAGATTTCAGATTTTAATAGTTTAAAAAATTTAATTGTTACTGAACAATTGAAGAAACAAGTAAATTCAACAACTCGTGAACATTTTGTGGATGAATGGCCTAAAATTAATACTCCAGATCAATTAGCGGATAAATTGGATAATTATGACAATGTTCGATCTATTAACAATTATAAATTACGAAACTCGTCGAATTATAATTATCGTAATGAAAAATTTCAGGTAGAAAAGAAATCATTTCCGTTTAATGAAAATAAAAGTATTCATCGAAAAAAGTCAGTCAGCTCGGATATTCGAAAAGAGAAAGGGGAATTTAAATGTTTTAATTGTAATGATTATGGTCACATAGCTCGTGAATGCCCGTTGCCGAAGACATCTGCTTACTGTAAGAAATGTAAAAAGTATGGTTATTCTCAGCGTACGTGTAAATATGAAACCGATGAAAAGCGCGAGGGGAATAATTTATCCGTCAGTCAAAACAATTCTCATTCAAGTGCATCGTTAGCGCCTACGAACTACTTGAAAGATGCTTATATTTATGGGAATAAGGTGATTGCGTTAGTTGATACAGGAAGTAGTTGTTGCCTTTTAAAAGAAAGTATCGCAATAAAAATGAATCTGAATCTGACACCAGATAGCAGTAAATTATTCGGTTTTGGAAATCAAAATAATCCAGTGACTAACGCTCTTGGAAAAGCTGTAGTAAATATTCGTATAGACGATGTAGTTGGAAAAAGTATTCCTTTATTAATTGTAGAAGATAATTCCCAACCATGCGATTTAATTTTAGGTAGAACATGGTTAGATTTACCATACATTGCTTTTACATGTATTGGGGGTAATCTAAAATTTGGATACTCAAATAACAACGTTTTCTCTGAAATTCAAGTAGATATTAAGGAAAATGTAGTTAAATTAAAAGCATTAAATGAGACAGAAATCGAAAGTAAATCAGTTAACCTAATTAGAGCGAAAATTGAAGAAACCGAAAATTCGATAGTTAATGGGGCAATTTTAGTCAAAAGTATAGGACAGAATTTCGATTCTATTCTCGAAGTAGTTAACGGTGAAACTGTTGTACCAGTAATAAATAAAAAAGAATTTAACTTAAAAATTAGGAAAGATCATTGTTTAGGTAGGGGAATGGAAGTAAGTGAGGAAAGCTTATCCCGATCCAATAAAGTTGAAATTATAAAAATGAACAAGGATGAAAAAGTTGATGATGAAAAAGTTGAAATTATAACAATTAACAAGGAGAAGTCTCCTATATTAATGAAAGATATAAATTTCGACAAATCTTTAGATAGTGATAAAAAATTAGAACTTTTGAATTTATTAAATAAGTATCGAGACTGTTTTGCTTTAAACATAAGCGAGTTAGGCTGCACGAATTTATGCAAAATGGACATTAAAGAAGTAGATGGGAGTAAGCCAACTTTTCAAAAACCGTATAAAACCAATTCTGAAGAGAGGAAACACATAAAAGAAATTGTATCCGAATGGAAGAAACATGGAATAGTTACAGATACAAGATCTCCTTACTCCAGTCCTGTATTATTAGTTAAGAAAAAGACCGGGGAACAGCGATTGGTTATTGACTATAGAAAATTAAACTCTCAAACTGTCAAAGATAAATTTCCATTACCCAAAATTGATGACATTTTAGAATGTCTAGGAGGAAGCCAGTTTTATACTACTTTGGATTTAGCTAGTGGTTATTTACAGTTACCTTTGACTGAAGAAGCCAAATTGAAAACTGCTTTCATAACTCCAGATGATACAGGTCAATTCGAGGGAATGATCTTTGGATTGGCAAATGCTCCAGCAGAATTCCAAAGACTCATGAATCTTGTTTTGGGTCCATTGTTCAACAAAAAAGTACTGTGTTACTTAGACGATATATTGATTCCAGCTAAAACATGGACCGAAATGATACAGAACCTTACTGAAGTATTTGAGTGCTTAAGAAAAGCCAATTTAACTTTAAAACTACCAAAATGTGAATTTGGAAAGTTACAGACTGAATTTCTTGGTTTCATACTTAGTAAAGATGGTTTGAAACCTGGACCACGTAAAATAGCTGCTATTGACAAATTTCCTGTTCCTAAAAATACGCATGACATCCAAAGATTTTTAGGACTTACTAGTTTCTTTAGAAGATTTGTTCCTAAATATTCTCTGAAAGCAGCACCACTATCTGAACTTACGAAAAAAGATACAAGATTTGTTTGGGAAAAAGAACAAAGTGAGGCTTTCGAAGAACTTAAGAGTAATCTCATTAAAGCACCGATTCTCGCTCATTATGATCCAGAAGGTGAAACCGAGGTGCATTGTGACGCAAGTTCAATTGGATTGGCCGGAATATTGTTTCAAAGAGATAGTAAAAGGAATTGGAGGATGGTTTATTGCGTTAGTAAGAAAACTACGGAAACTGAACAAAAGTACCATTCGAGTAAATTAGAGTTAATGTCAATTGTGTGGACATTAGAAAGGTTAAGGCAGTTTCTGATAGGAATAAAGTTCACTATCATCACAGATTGTCAAGCAATCGTGTACCTAAACGCTAAAAAGTCATCAAATCCTCAGATGGCAAGATGGTTTAACCTTATGCAAGAATATGATTTTGAAATCCGACATAGGCCAGGTGAACGAATGAAACACGTAGATGCACTAAGCAGAGCAGCTGTTGAAGAGCCAGAAGATACTTTGCACAGTATTATTGAAAGAAAATTTGAAGTTTGTGTTACTTTGACTACAGAAGAACAAGTTTTAATGATGCAAAATTCAGACATGGAACTACGTAAATTAATAGATGTATTCAAGAAGAATGAAGATGACAGGTCCGAATCTGAAAAGAAAATGATTGAAGGATATGTTTTCAAGCAGAATAAGATTTATAGAAAACACAAGATTAAGGAGAAAGAAATTTTACTTTATGTAATGCCTAAATCAATGAGGAAAAGTATAGTAGTTAGATTCCACGACCTCATGAGACATTTTTCTGTTGATCGAACTGTTAGTAAAATAAAAGAATTATATTGGTTTGCATCTATGAAACGTAACGTAAGAAAACATATTTCGATGTGTTTTGAGTGTTTGCTGAACAAAGTTCCAGGAGGAAAAAAGCAGGGGTTTCTGAACCCAATTGCACCAGGGAAACGTCCATTTTCTATCGTTCATGTGGATCATCTAGGCCCTTTTGTTAAAACTTGTAGAGGAAATCAAGAATTACTTGTAATAATAGATAATTTAACTAGATTCGTCAGAGCAACACCAGTGAGAAGTACTTCAACTCAAAACGTACTGAAAGCTTTAAAGAATTTCATCGACGAATTTGGATTACCTGACAAGTTGATAAGTGATCGAGGTTCATGTTTCACTTCTCACCAATTTGAAGAGTTTTGTACCACAAATGGAATTAAGCATACTTTGAATTCTACAAAGCATCCTGAAGGAAACGGAATGGTCGAAAGATGCCATAGAACTCTATTAGCTACAATTTCTACAAGTATGGAAGATCCAAAACACAAAGATTGGGACTTGAAAATTAAAGATGCCGAACGGAATTTAAATAATGCAGTTAATAAAACAACCAATAAGACTCCATTTCAAATGCTACATGGTTACTCACCTAGATTTTATGATGGACTAATAAGCAAATTAGCAGATGATGAAGCCAAAGAATGTAAGGATCCTGAAGAAATACGAAAAGAAGCAATTCAAAATATAGAACGTAAGCAGGAAAAGATGAAATCATATTTTGACAAAAAAAGATGTAAAACAATCAACTATGTAAAAGGTGAAATAGTGGTCATGAAGAAAACACCTCAAGCAACAGGTCAACCTTTGAAAACTCAACCAAAATACAGGGGACCACTGATAATTACTCAAATATTACCAGGTGACACTTACAGAGTGACTCAGTTACAAGAAAAGGAAAAAGGACACTTTTTCACAACCACCGCCCATGTAAGTCAACTAAAACCTTGGAGAATTTACCCAGACACAAGTGATTCCAGTGATACTGAAATTGAACTTTGAACTTAATGAACTTTCATTTAAATTAAACTTTAAAGAAAATCTGAATTTTTATGATATTTTCTATTGAATATAATGTATAATTTTCTCATTATATGTACTAATTATTTCTTTTCTTTTATAAGTAGGTTAGCAAATGTAAAATTAGTATAATTTCTAAACTTTTGTTAAATTTGATGTTTAAGAAATAGTAAGTATGTCTGAAGAATTGTTAAGATTTGTAAGTATGTTTATTTTTATTTTGTAATGTTTTAAAGTTTTTGTATTATTTTTAGTTTATAAATGTCTACAAGTATTGTTTGTAATAATCAGGAGATTAATCGGTCAGTCTGGCCGAATGTTAACATTAAGCTGTAATATTTAAAAAATAAGTGGCCACTAGATG
>JAPDSC010107203.1:0-12116 GCA_026290005.1 Latrodectus geometricus
ATATAGTGATTTCTACAGAGGAACAAGTTTTTTAAACAATGATGAGAAGAGGAGAGAGAGAAATATCAATCACATAAATATACATTATATTCAATGAAAAAAAAGCATATTAATAATGTATATTCTTAAACATATTTTAACTACGGATTTTTTCAAAAATACGAACCTCCGCAATTAAAACCTGATCAGAATTGTCAATTGTTTACGAAGACCTACACACATGATTTTGAGGCTGATAATCGCTTAGACAGAGCAATTTGTTAAGTTTTCTAATTGGCCGATCTCGGTGTTCATCTTTTGGAAGTTTGTGGCTGGGAGGTCTATTATTCTTCATTATACACCAATTATTGTAATGGAGATTCTCTTCAATACTTTTCTAAAAGGAAGTAAGTTTTGAGGTAGAGTGATTATTTATGAATTTTGCTTGTCTTGTTCGCTGAAGAAAAGAGAAAACGCATTAAAAATAAAGATAAATTGATGAAGATAACAATATAAATTGGTTGAGTGAGAGAAAATAGATAGTTGCTCCAGTTTGTGGTAAATTTTGATTATGATATGACCACAATAATTTATCATTCAGATTTTAATTATTCAAATTAAATTTTTATGTCAATAAATGTTTTCCTTATATCTTTCGATTCTACATTTAATTTTACATTTTTGGTTAATAAAATTAGTTAAAAATATTTCTTGTTTCAAAATATTTTTATTTTGCTTTATAAAAAGGAATTTTCAATGATTGCTTTTGGAACAGAAATAAAAATTGCTAATTTCAGAAAACTTTTTTGAGATTATGAGTTTTTCACTTCAAAGTTTTATATTTCTTGCTCTCAATATTTACTGTTTCTTTGATAAAAAATAAATAAAATAAAAGATATAAAAAACGTTAAATTTTGAGCCGAAAATTCATATTTTATGATAGTGATTCAGGAAACACTTATTTTCAGTAAATTGGACACATTATGTTAACCGAAAAGAAGTTTTGAAACAATAAAAATTGAAACAAGATGACTTTCGAGTATTATCGTGACAGTTCAGAATTTTTAAGTTGACATAATGTGACAGGAAACTTTAAATGAGCACAAAAAATGGGAACGAAACAGTATTTGATGCGTGAAAAGCTACGTAAACGATGCGATATGCAAATTTAATTGCTCGAATGAAAGTGTCAGATATGACTCTTTTTTTAATCACACATTATTTTGAATTTAGTTGACACAGTATTGTCGCTGATATTTTTATAGTATCCTTACAAATTTAAAATAAATTCAAAAGCTTTGTTTAAATTTAAAAAGAAAATTTGATTATGGTATTTTCCAAATAGTAACATATGTGTATCATTTCATTTTTCTTTTCTCATTTTTTTGCATATATATATTAGTTTGGGGGAAAAGTAATCCATTATTTTTTCGGTAGACCTCTGTAGCGATCGATATCTCGTGAGATATATATCAAACAATATCAGATCTATGCTCATTGGAAAGCTGACATTTGACACTAAAATATATTTTTGCGGTTTTTTGTTTGATTCATTCAGTTACGAGTACAAAGTTTTAAAAATGAAAGACAACAAACAGAAAATTCGATACATTTTCGTTTTTCTCTTGTAACGGTGAAAAAGATTGTCGGGTGGCTAAAATTGTGAAAGGTGTTTATCGTCCTATATAAGACTGTAACAACCAGTTACGCACAATTTTTGTTTCGTCGATTCCGTTTGGGTGTTTGGATGCTAGAGATGCACCTCGCATGTGGATACAGCATCGTCGAAAATGTCTATAAAATATCAAAAATGGTCGAAGTTAACCGCAAGTCAGCAGTAGTAACACGCAAGACCTAAAAATCTACATGAAAATTGTTTTAAACCTTTTTACAAAGCGAATCTAAAAGAAGTTACATAAATTTCACGTGAAAATAATGGATTTCTTTTTCCCCAAACTAATATATATTTAAATACACCTGATTATATCCATCACCCAAAAAAACTTCATTCCGTAATAATACAGAAAAAAAATTATTTTAATGTGCAAAAAAATAAATAAATAAAATAATAATAATTTTTTAATATTTCCTAGAAAAAGTAAATATATGAATTTGTATAAAATTAATAACTGTTTTTCTTCAAGTAATAAGTATATTTATACTTACCTATTCTGTGAGTTTAAGTCCTTCAAATGCATATTTGACGATTTATTTTCCATATTTTGTAATTTTTTTAATTGTATGTAATAGTAACATAACTGAATTTCGCTTATACATGAGATCTTAAACTAATTATTAAATTAATGCAAAATAATTTCACACGAGAATAAAAATTCAAGTCTTAAATTGTGATATCTCTAATCATGATATTATAGTTTGATTCTTTTACTTTATTATCTATAAGAAGACCTTACAAATATATAAAGAACTTAGGAAAAAGGCATTTCTTAAGAGAATCTGGCTGTGTTGTAGTTGCTGATGTATATAAAACAATAGAACTAATGCTAATCCTCGTTAGAAGAATTTATGAAATGAATTATACTGAGTTATTTTCAGGTTCAGATTAAACAGTGAACTCAATTTATTTCCCATCTATCCAAATAAAAAGGAGGCGAAAGTAAGAAAAGGTTATTAATCTCACAATTAATCTGATCAACATGACAATGAACAATTTTCTTAAGAAGTATTCAGATAGAAGTTTTTATTATCACCCATCATTTCTTACGATGGCATTGATTACAGACTTAAGATCATCACACAATACTTTCTTTTATGGCTTCCGATCACTCTCAAGAAAATTGGTTTCGGAAGGCATCCATTATTTAATTTTATTCATCTTGGCTCCCCGCTGAGGAAGCTTCCGAATCACGTGATATTTCACTGCAGGAAATAAACAATTTCCGATAAATCATTCAACCGTAAAACTTAAATCTTGTTTTATGTTATTTGTTTATTCGTTTTCTCTCGATTGTTCTTCGGAGATCGCGTCAATCAAACAACTTGTGGATGCTGGAAGGAACAAATATTTTCACACAGTACAACCTGTTGATTGTTCTTCCATTCATCACAAGTGAAGTGAAGTAACATTGATGTTCTTTTTTCTTTTTGCTGTTATTTCTAATTATACGTTTAATGAATCAGGAAGAAAACAAGCATCAAATAAGCTTGCATTCATCAAGCTGTGATTGAGACAGATTTAATTACTTTTATGTTAATCATACATTTATTATTGTTGTTATTACTTAAAAGAAATATTCCACGACTAAAATTTAAATTTATCATTCAATTTTAATGTAATAAAAATAAATTAAATTTTTATTTTTTTACACTCACTCGGACTTAAAAGGGCACAGTTGAATATTTATTGGTATATCTATTTTGCTGCGTAAGAAAGCCATAGCATCGAAAATAGATTACAACCTCGGTTCTGCAATCATGTCAGTGATATTAGCTTGATTATAGCATATATGTAAAATATGCATATTGCGTACAAATACATATGCAAACAATAAAAAGTGAAGAAAATTTTAAACTTTTCATATGTAATAGACCAGGCAGAAATTAGTGGTAATACTTTAATACTACAAAATTCAATTTTGTATACTGAGAAAATAACAAATCCTTTTTGCAGTGGAAAGTGGGAATGCTCAAATAGCTTTCCCATTATATTAGGTTGGGGAAAAAGAAATCCATTATTTTTACGTGAACTTTTTGTAACTTCTTTCAGATTCGCTTTGTAAAAAGGTTTAGAACAGTTTTCATGTAGATTTTTAGGTCTTGTGCGAAGCTACGACTGCTGACATGCTATGCTGTCAAGTTTGATAATTTTTGATATTTTATAGACATTCTCGACGATGTTGTATCCATGCGAGGTGCATATTTAGCATCCAAATACCCAAACGGAATCGACGAAACCAAAATTGTGCGTCACTGGTTGTTACAGTCATATATAAGACCATAAACACCTTTCACAATTTTAGCCACCTGGTTAGCATTTTCGCCATTATAAAAAACATTTTCTGTTTGTAGTCTTCTATTTTTAAAACCTTGTACTCGTAACTAAATGAATCAAACAAAAAACCGCAAGAGGATATTTTAGTGTCAAATGTCACCTTTCCAATGAGCATAAATTTGAAATTGTTTGATAGATACCTCACGAGATAGCGATCACTACAGACGTCTACCGAAAAAATAATGGATAACTTTTTCCCCAACCTAATATTAAAATGAAGTTTGCCAAGAAACAACAAGGAAATAAGATTATTTTATCATATTAACCAGTTTAAGAGAAATAGAATGGGAAAAATTAATTGCAATAGATTTATTGCAGACACAATGGATCATGTTATTGCAAACTCGGTTCAATATGTCCTTCATCACATTCCTCTAGGAAAGACTTTCGACGCATTGCAGATTTAACTGCTCAAGTAGAATTATTTTGATTGAGAAATGAGACTGTGTGAAATGGAAAAGGGATTTCATTTGAACGAAGTGAGAACTGGTGTGATCATTTAAATCAGTCAAATTCAAAACATGAGTTTCATGAGCTTGAATAAAATTTTTAAAATAATTTTAAAAACTTTAGGTCTTTTCGATAATTAGATCTAATATTTCGTGATTTTTAGCCATAGGACTACTTAAGGATTCGAATTCATGTAACTCATGTTTTGATTTTGACTGATTTAAGTGATCACATCTTGTGTTTTATTTCATTTAAATGGCACGACATGAAGACGATGTGATCATTTTAATCAGTCAAAATCAAAACACAAGTTCATGAATTCAAATATTTAAATAGTCATGTGGTTAAAAATCAGAAAAATGTTAAATCTAATAATGAAAATAAAAAACTCAAAGTTTTCAAATGCTCAGCTAATCATTCAATATTTTAAGAAACCAAAGGAATTGCTTAAGATATGAAAGAGCATTTTGTCTTTTATAAAATATATAGAGACTTAAAGTACTGACACATATACGCAAATATACAAAAGATAGTTATAATTAAATTTCTACTATAAATAACATTAATTACTGGATGGCTGAGCTGATTAACATCAGTTTCATATACATACAATATATAAGATTCAAGTGAGAAATTACAGAAGAATATTTCAGAAATATTCATTAGATGTCGCTGTAGTATAGTAAATATAAAATGTAATGCATAAACATGTCGTTTTGATAAATTAAAATGATTTACAGTTAGTTAACTGTAAAATAGAAGACATAGGACACGCATCATTTCTTGAAAAAGACTAGAATTTAAAACCTGCTTTGCATAATCCCTGTGTCAGAGAATTATTCTATATTTAGTGAATCTTTGGAAGGATTAAGGAGAATTCTTAAGCACATCACGAAGATCTGAATCTTCATTCAATTGAGACCATCCAGGACAAATTACTAATTTGCTAATTGGTTCCACCTCATTAAGTTTTTTTAAGCTTGTTAAAAATACAAAGGAAATAATTTCGGAGTTCCGACGCATAGTTTGTTAATACTTTAACTAAAATAACCTTATATATTGTTAAAGAAAATATATTTTATTTAGTTTACCAAATCATTTTTATGTTTCAGTTTTCATGAATTAAAGGGAAAATATAATATAAATTTTTACATTTCTATGTTTCTTCCGAAGAAAATATAATTTGTATACATTTAATGATAATATAATAATATTATATTAGTAAAAATTATTCATAAAATATTCAAATATTTTACTTATTTGCTATAAATAACTATTAAAAATAATACTCGAGCACAAAGTGATAAAAATTTTATAAGTAATAAATAGTTTGTTTTATTACTTGTGAGTTCCGCCATTAGTATCCATCGCGACAAAAGCAATTTCACCGAGTCCAAATCAGCGTTACTTTTTATTTAAATTATCTAAAAATGCTGTTCTCAAGATTTCGAAATGAAATATTGACAATGTTTTAATATTAGGTTGGGGAAAAAGTAATCCATTATTTTTTCGGTAGACGTCTGTAGTGATCGCTATCTCGTGAGGTATCTATCAAACAATTTCAAATTTATGCTCGTTGGAAAGGTGACGTTTGACACTAAAATATCCTCTTGCGGTTTTTTGTTTGATTCATTCAGTTACGAGTACAAGGTTTTAAAAATAGAAGACAACAAACAGAAAATTCGATGCAATTTCGTTTTTCTTTTATAATGCCGAAAAGTCTAACCAGGTGGCTGAAATTGTGAAAGGTGTTTATCGTCCTATATAATACTGTAACAACCAGTTACGTACAATTTTTGTTTCAACGATTCCGTTCGGGTATTATTGATGTTAGAGATGCACCTCGCATGTGGATACAGCATCGTCGAAAATGTCTATAAAATATCAAAAATGATCGATGTTAACCGCATGTCAGTAGTCGTAACGCGCAAGACCTAAAAATCTACATGAAAGCTGTTTTAAACCTTTTTACAAAGCGAATCCAAAAGAAGTTACATAAAGTTCACGTAAAAATAATGGATTTCTTTTTCCCTAACCTAATATAACCAAAGATCAACATCCTGAAATAAGTTTTTTCATTCTGCCTTCTCAATTTAACTTTGGACGAACATTTTGAATAAAGTTTTTATTTATATAGATACCCGAATAAACAACCCGAATAAAGTTTTTATTTATATAGATTCACCTTTATTTATTTTTATAAGTAATGTGTATTTTTTGTTTTATCTATTTTTCTCTTTTTAGGATATCAATCAATGCTTGAAAGATTCGAATTTTGAGATCAAAAGCTGAAGAAAAACACTGATGAATCATGACGAAATCACAGACAAGCCTTCCTAGTCCGCAGACAAAGAAGAACAAAACTTGCTGTTCTGGAAAGAAAATCATTAATTATTCATGCAAAATATGGAGTATGGTTGCCGTTTGCCTTCTGCTGGTAGCTGCAGCAGCTGTTCTCTTGTATTTCCTCCTGAGCAAGAAGTCCATTCTGCCAGAGAGGACCTTGCCACTGACCAAGCAATCGGATTGGCGTCCACTTTGCCCAACTGAGTTGCTGATGCTCAATGAAAGATTCGATTGTTATCCTGACGACCCTCACGTGGAACAATCTGCTTGTGAGGCTAGAGGCTGCTGCTATCTCGGTTCGACGAGTTCTGGAATTGACGAAAATATGACCGAAACAGAAAACGCTCCAGTTTGTGTTTACCCAAAGAATTCTGGATATGTTGCTTCAGGGAAAGCTGAATCTACTTACAGCGGGTTCGAATTACCTCTTCGAAGAATTCCTAGTCCATCGAGATATGGAGATGACTTGCAATTAGTGCACATGAAGGTGGAAATGCAGACAAAGTACAGGTTACGAATAAAAGTAAGTTGCTATGTTGAGCTTTTTTAAGAACAATTCTTGTTTTGAAAATAATCTTGAATATCATACATAAAATGATTCAGTCAAGTGTCATTTTTAAAATTGACTAATTATCTAAATTAAGAAATAACATATTATTCGATATATAATTATTTTCAATTTATAGAAAGTTTGAAATATTCAAGATTATTTTCTTTAAAAATAATCTTGAATATCATATATAAGGTCACATACATAAAATGATTTAGTCAAGTGTCATTATTAAAATTGACTAATTATCGAAAATTAGAAATTACATATTATTCAGTATATAATTATTTTCAATTTATTGAAAGCTCTAACATTCAATTTAAGGAAAATCAGTATATAATAATAAACAAAAGATAATAGTTGATGTTGCAACCTGAATAACAAATGGTATTTCGAACTCAAAAAGATCCGATTTATTTATTGTAAAAGCAAACAAATTATATTTGAATATCATGCTAATTTTTTTCCTTATTTTAAGCTTGCAACATTGCATACTGAATTTAATTATTAGAAGCATGAAAGAGTAATTAATTATTAATTATACACAATATAATATGTAATATAATTATAAAAAAAGAGATATATCTCATACTTTTGAATAGTGATTATTTTTATTTCTTTCTTTGTTATTATTCTTAGCTTATAAATTATTGGAATTCACAAGTCAAGAAGGATAAGTGATTTGAGTTGAATAAGTTTGCTTATTTTGTAGTTTAATCAATAAACTCATTTGAACAGTGGTTGTCTATCATTTCTTGATCAATTATTGGCCTGATCTTAAAATTAATTATTTAATTAATATAATTAATTATATTAAAATTCTTATTTATTTATAAGTTCAATAAGAGTTTGCTTATTTCATAAAAATCATACACATTTTTCAGAAGTGATTTTTCATTATTCTTTGGTCAGTTACCAATGCTGTTCGTTAATCATTAGAATTCATTGTCAGTTATCCAAAACTCTTTCCTTCGTGAAAAATAGTTAATGTAAATTATCGAACAATGATTGTTCATTATTTCTTGTCAATTATCATTTTTGATTTGTTAATTATTAGAATCAATCCACTACTAAATTAGGTATGCGGATAACATGTTTTTAAGGAAACACAAACAATGAAATATGTTGTCAATTCCCATATTCCTTTAATTCACATTTATACTTAGAAAACACAATTTTTAATTTTACATCCGAATAGCATAAAATTATTTATTTTAATGCCTATCACATATCGAATAATGTAGCCAAAAATATTCGTTTAAAGAACATTCAAGATTAGTATGGAAGCATTTTCGCCATCTTCCTTCTACACCTAAATAAAAAAGTGCAATATCAGTAGTTATTTCTTTTAATGTGCGCCAAATATCAGATGACACGTCTGAATTGTATCATATCAAATAGCATAACCAAAATATTCATTTAAAATGGACTGGGTCAAGGAAAAAAATTGTTCTACATTTAAATTATATAAAAAAAATATATTTTAATATGCATCATTTACACCTGATAATATATATTGAATTGTAAATAAAACTAATTTTCATTTGTAAAAACACAAATAAAATACATTGAAGCTTTATTATATATGATTTTATTTATCTTTAGATTTATCTTTTCTAATTTTGATAACTAACCAAAAAAAAAAAAAAAAAAAATGAATATTTTAAGTTATGTAATAAATTAAAATATTTAACTTTTGAACACATTAATTTCTAATATTTGATATTTTATCTTCTATTTGGAATGTTTAACACCATCTTTTATACGTTTTCTCATTGTATAGTTAAAATAATAAAAAATTCATTGTTTTGTTTGTGTGAGCTATAAAAATGTTTATTTATACATATTAACAGAAGTTGACTTAGATATACACTTTTTAATTATAATAAATTATGAGCTGTAATGTTAATTATATTATTAGTTATAAAAAATTAAGTGCTTTATTTCGTTAGCTTCATTTATAATCTAAAATATTTTATGGTTTTTTTATATTATATGAAAAAAATTAATGTATTTTTCTGTTTCTTACTTTTTTAACATCCCATTTGTGTAGCCTCTATATACTAACTTTTAAATTAATAATGAAATTTCTACCCTTACTGGATGTACGATTCCTTTCTTAATATTTGCAAATTTAATTCATTCAGATGAACTTAATGTAACAACTAATATTTTCTGTTATCATTAATTATAAGCATATAGTATTAATATATCAATTTTTATAAGAATGCTTAGTTTATTTGCGTTGCTATATGACTTTGGACCTATATATATATATATATATATATATATAACCTCAGTTAACCCTATACAGTTCTACAAACTTTGACTAACCTTACGAAATCTGAGAAACATGTGTATCACCTAAATGAATTGACTATGCTTGTAAAAAAATACTAAAGCGTTCAAATGAATGGAAAAAAAGAACATGCTATGCTTCTCAACATATCTGCATGGATTAAAACAAAATTTGTTATGCAAATTTCTTATCACTTTGAAGAATTAACCATGCTAATAAATGTTCGTAACTCCTCATATAAACCGCGAGAGATCTGAGGAAAAGGGAATATGATATGCAAATCGAGAACCGCTTTTCGTGCCAAATTTGAATTACGTTCTGTTTGTGCTGTTGGAGAATTAAATACGTTAACAGAAAGTTGTTAATTCTCAGTGAGATGAATCTGAATATCATTAAAATGAGATGCCGTGTATAATTCTAAAACGGCTTTATAGATATAAATGAAATTTGGCTCTTGCGTATGAATGGCACATCTACATATCGAATGTAATGCTCCATTTGTACATTTTAAGATCTCGATTTTGGTTTTAAAAACACCTCACCAGGTGCTGTGATTCTTCCTGGATTAAACTATAACCAAACACAAGCAGCAGAGCGCCATAATGTTACTGATGTTTATAGTATTGGAGATTTTTTTTTCAATGTCTCCTTTTTTTCTGGTGTGTGTTATATAAAATTGTTTGTTACAAGTCTCTAGTATCACTTCCACTACAGTTCCTTATCATTTTGAAGAATTAATTACACTAATGAAAATTTGTGAGAGGCAGGAATAAAAAGGAAAATTTATACATTTTAATAGGTTCAAAATCGAATGAAATTTGATACAATTGCTTTTCATTTTCTCAAAAATTAACCACTTTTACAAGACATTACCAAATATCTTATAAGTGTGAAGTAAAAAATTGGAGATCTGCAATGCAATTCAAAAATCACTTCATTTAAAAATTTAGTGTGAAAAATTCTATATTTCGAATTAATGATAATGATTATTTCAGTTTTTCTTGCATAAAATAGGAATTATGCAAACATATACCAAAGAAACAGTTAATAATTCATCTTGTCGTAAAATGAAACAATCACAATTATGATTAAACTGAAATCATCAATTGTTATTAAATAATTTTCGCTGTATCATAAATGTAAGCTGAAATTTTGTTCAGTCAGAAAAGCTAGTTAATTGCATTTCTGTCTCCCTCTAGTTACAAAATGCAATTTGCTAAATTTATTTGTTTTATTGAAACTGGGATAACTACTAATGCAATAATGAAGTAAGATTTTTAGCCATTTTTTTTATTAAAAAATATGGGGGGAGGGGAGAATAACTAGAATAACTCAGTTTTCAGATAATATGTATATTTATTTTATATTTCAAGTGTACTAATAGAAATTAATTCCTCTCAAGAAAATTATTTCAGTGAAAAGGTTTTCAAACATTAGCTTCCGCCCAGCCTGGCTAGTGGTCAGCGTGCCTGACTGCAGATAGAGAGGTCGTGGGTTCACATCCCGGTTAGGGCATGCATGTACTTTCTCTTTCTCTCTCTCTCTCCTGTCATTGTCATTTTCTTGTATGAATGGTTGCCTACCCTATAAATGGGTACCTACGGCATGTGTGAACTGAAGAAGTCAAGACTCCACACCAAATTGCGGTTCAGTTGAAAAAGTGGAGCAGCGCACCCTATATTGTCAGTCTGGTTAACACTCGACCAAAAAAAAATAATAATAATAATAAATAGCTTAACATTATTTATTTAATATTATTCATTTTTAATAAAAAAAATTTAGTCCAATCATCAATCCAATTATTGTTTCTATTTTCAATAACAATTGACTATATTAAATTATATACCACTTTAATGAGTGCTTCCATTGTTTAATTTTAAGAAGATGAAATGAGTTTTTAACTAACTAATTAACGTTATTTATCAACTGTACATTAAAATATTTGATGATTACTTCAGCATCACAATATTTTTTTAAATGGTAATTAAAATAAATAACATAATAAATAGAATGCAATTTCACACTCCTGTTATATCTATTTTTGAAAGCAAAGAGACAAGAAATGTTTTTTGTTTTCATTTTCAAACGTTATAAATGAGACATATCCGCTCGTTCTCCTAAAAGGCATTCGTTTCGTTTGTTTTAGCTTTTGTTATTCCCTCTCATTTCTGAAGTTATTTTGGCAACGCGAGCGCTAAATTACTTATATTAATCTCAACCTATTATGCCAATGGACGTCAATTGGTATGCCCATTGCCGAAAGAACGCTGCAGATGTTTCATTATTTTCGCTTCGTTAACTGGCTTGTGCAAAGTGCGAGTGTTGAAATGATGACGAGCGCCACTTGTATGCTTTTTGTGCGCGTGTAGGCATTTTTTTTTCTTTTTATTCATACGTTATAAATATTTGAAACGTAACTCACACACACACACACACACACACCGACATTAAGGCTACAAGGAAAATATTTAAGTGAAAGC
>JAPDSC010107221.1:0-34087 GCA_026290005.1 Latrodectus geometricus
TTATTAATATTGGATTAATATATTTTATTAATATAGATTATTAATATTGGATTATTAATAAATTTAATATAGTATTACGGAAAAATTTTAAAAAAAGAATAAGTTATTAGATTATTTAAAATTTTAAAATTAATATTACACACACATAAACAAACAAATTAAATATTTTACTTGCATTTAAAAAAAGAACTTCCTATTATATTTATTTATAGTTTTAAAGCAAGAATTTATCAGAGTAACAAGAGTTAACAGAATTTGTCACGTTAACACCAAACAAACAATGAAGAATAAGTTTTACAAAATCATATAGTTTCTTCAATACTTTCTATTTTTTCCATAAGAACTATAAATAAAGATTTTAATTTTATTTACCGAAATTAGAAATTTAAATTATTAAAAGAGTGATAAAAGAAAACCCAACGAAAATAATTAAGGAACTAATACTATTAAGCAATAATAAAACCAATGATATGTTCTTATACTATCATATCATACAATTACAAACAGTAATCTATATTATTCTATGCTTGAATATTTATATTTTGTTTGTGAAGGATCTGAGATATCTCCAAAATTATAACTTACTAAACGTTAATAAAGCGAAGTGGGTTTTAATTGATAAAAAATGAAACTTAAAGGAAAGCATTTACATTTGGATGAACCTAATCATTTAAATAAGCAAGTAAAATGAATATAATCTTACATCTTAATTGACCACATTATAACGTTTTAATTTAGAACGAGAAGAAAAAATCCTTTGTCTTAATGATAACGATAGTATCAATATTCAATTGTATCGATTACAACAATCATTGCAACAAGAGTACTTTTAGTTTGACGCAAAGAAAATGGAAATTTTGTAGTAAAAAAGGTAAAAGAACTTGTTTACAAACACATTAAAGATAATAATAGAACATTCTTGACAAAGTAAAATGTACTATTTTATGTAAATCTGATAAAGGCTGTAATTGAACAAAATGAAGCTTTCTTGGAAGAAGTCATTTGGAAACAATAAAAATGTTCCATTCACAGTTATTTGCTTCGAAACTACTTTTTTTTTTTTACTTGAAGCACTTAAAAGAAGTGATTGTTCCGAATCAACTTTGAAGTCTTTATTCAAATAATACTGTCTTTCCTACACGGGTTTTGATAAATTAAAACAATGTGATTTTAGTATTTTATATATATATATATATATATATATATATATATATATATATATATAGCCACCATCACACTAAACTGAAGTAAGATAATTAAAAATACGAAATTTTTTGTTAACGTGAAAACCCAACAATATTTTATGTTTAGTAAATATTGTTCTGAAAATTATATTTGGAATGTAGCCAATACGTGATGTAAATTTTTTCAAAATAGTATTTTTCAGCAATTTTGTTCTTTGTGTTGAAAGGAAAACACTGAGATAAAAATAAGTTACCACATAAATAAATCTTGAATTGAACCTTTGAAATATATTACTGAGAAAAAAATCATTTAAAACATATGTAATAATACTAAGGCTAAAATATACAATCAATCAATCAATATATATATATATATATATATAATGTTCTGTGTCTAATATTTACTTTTTGTATCTAAATATTTTATGATTTTCTTGTTACTTTATATATTTATATATTTTTTAAAATATTTCTAAAAGAATTTGCCTTCTTAATTTTCTTAGTATTAATTAATGAATTATTAAAATTTATACATATTTGGATAGATAGATACACATACATAGGTTTATAAACTACTGGAAAAAATATCAGGTATACAAAACTAGCAAAATTACTCGAACCTTATATCAGTAACTAACGTCAAATAAAGCATTGATAAATTAAAGTGAGTTATTCGTGTTGAAATTACTTGTATATACTAACGTGTTACATCAAATCCAAAAGAGGTATTTTTCCCCCCTCATATGATTTCGCAGATACTTCTACATTATTTTTTCTATCGTTGCCTTCAGCCAATGTATACAATAACTCTTCCATAAATAGAGGAACCTTAGAATATATTAGAATAATTAGAACCTTAGAATAATTCTTGTGGAGGAAACTCTTTTGGAGAGTCCTCTACAAGAATTCGTGTGTTTCCAGGCACGTTTTTGTGGGTTATAATAAGCTATAGCCTTTGAGAAATGGGAAGTTAGCATTGCAACATGCCGCTTATACTTTTTCGCCTGAAAATACTTTCAAGCGGGCTTATGGATTCTCCTTTACTTTAAGAAAACGTGACTTTAAATGTTATACAACATGAATTATCATTGGTTACGGTCTGTTATATGAAGATTTAAATCAGTACGAACAAAAAAGAAATTAGTGAATATTATGAAAATAAATGCCATTTCATGGTTGTGAAATCAATTCCGAAAAATAAGCAATGTTTAGCAAAGACCACAATACTGTCAACCAAGCGCTATCATATGCAAGAATGAAAGGACACTTCAATAATGTGCAAATCTGCAGATACAGCTTATCGAACACGGAATAGGAAACGCGATTCAGTTGCAAATAAATAAATAAATAAATAAAAAAGAAAAATTATCGCTTCAGTTGAAGCGAGAACAAGATGAAATGTCTAAAAGCTATAAATACTAAGCAAGCTTCTTGAGGATCACTTCTCTCTATAGGCAGGCCATTATATTCTGGCGATCTTAAAGTATTAGAAATAGAGAAATTGTACTGAATAGCGGAAATTAGATACAAAATGAATTTGAGTCAAGTGCTGTCTATTGAAGAAACCCATTTAATTTAGAGAGAGACGAAAGACATGTTTTGTTATGAAGAAAAAGAGCCATTCGAAGTAGATGCATGTGTTTTTGTGGTAGATTACAATACATACGATGCCTATGCTAATAAATGAATATGTACATTATTCTAAATGGTAATTTGATGGATCAAAAAGTTTACAAATGAGATATTGAGATATCATGTTGTACCTTATAACTGCAAGCGATTTATTTCTTTTACTGCATGATAGTAGAAGGTCTTGTATAACTATCGTATGAAGAACATGATTTCAAGTGAAACAATGCAGCGTATGGAATAGCATGCTTTATTGATCTGAAATACATACAGCGAATTTGAGACATACTCAAGGGATATATTGCTGTAAACTTATTGGACTTAGAGATTACACCTCTTCAGATACCAAACAATATTCCCCAAAGTTCTCATGATAATTTTCTTGTATATACTAAAATTATCAGTATCAACTGCATGAATTACATCTTGCATTATTTTTAAACAATTTTTTTTTGTCATTTACATGTTATCAAACCGTAGCATTGAATATCTTTTATCTTTTCATGTTTTCAAATGTGTATATATTAAATTACAAAAGTTGTATGTATATATTTACATATATACATTATACTGAATAAGTTTATGTTTATTGTTTATATATATATATATATATATATATATTGGTAGACTTATATATATATATATATATATATATATATATATACTATGTAAGTATGTTTGCAGAATGTACTTATAAATCGAAAACAATAATTAACTAATGCATTTTTACTAAATGAATGACGTATACGTGTTTTTCAAAGATAAAATATTCAGGATAATACGTGTAAAAAATATTTCATGTATACAATATCTATCCACGGTAATTTACAGTAACGCATTCAACACTAATAACTTATAATTTTTCTCATACGTAAGAACGATTTCATGCGAGAGTAAATGATTGGCTGACGTTTAAGCGTTCCAATTTGGAAGGTGGTTGTTTACAAGATTCTCGAGTGTTTTCTCCTCCTCATGAAACGCTGCGAAAGCGTGGAAGTGGGACCTTTTCGGGACGACAAACATCATTGGGGAGTTTCCATGGCGGAAAAAATCTCGAAGAAAAATATTTTATCCAAGGACAGAGGAGTATTGAGAGTCTTAAAAAACACGTTCTTCTGATGTTATCTCTTGCGTTCCACCCACGGCACTTTTTCGTTAAGTGGCGAACGTCGCGTGCCAAAGCTAACCTTTCGGTTTCCGGCAATTACCCAAATGCCAGGAGAATAAAAACTGTCTTCTGATCACGACACTCTTAAGTGACGATCGAACTAACAGCCAGAGGTTTAAATGGAACTGGAAAGCTAGTATTCGCGTATCAGTTGGCGTTGGCTTACGAAATCTTCAACAACAATCATAGTAAAAGGTCGAATAAGACCTGAATGGATTAAAAAAAGAGTAAAAACAAAATTTGAGATGCAAATTTTTATTTTTATGTTTAAAAATGTAGCATAAATAAAGTAAATGATTTGAAAAAAATATTTTAAAAAATCCTCCTTAAAATTTTTTTTCACAAAATGTTTACCCAAACTTTTTTTTTTATTTTCAATGGCCAAGGTTATAAAAGATCTCTGCACCACAAGGCAGAAGAAACAAGAAAAATAAACTAAAAAAAATGGAGAGAAAAGTCTTTGAATCCCAAGTGTGCCAATAATTGTCACTCAAAGAGGAACCCTTTAGTGCCGGACAGCGGAGATTATGGTCAGCATCCCTGTCCTCCCGAAGATCACAGGGCATGTAGAAAAGGGCCTGAACAACATGGATTCGATGTAGATGGTTTAGGAGACAATCATGTCCAGTGGTCAGATGAAATTCATGTTCACCCAAATTAAAAAATGATAAATATTTTTGCTGCCAAAAGGTAGCTAAAATAAATTATGAAACATTCGATAATATAAAACAAAAATACGAGCATTTTATATATTTTTTTTAAATGTGGGATTAAACAAATATGCCATTATTCTGTTTAACCCTATATTTCATTTTCGTAATGAAGGAAGAATGTTATTAGTAGTTGTTCCTAAAAAATCCTCTGAAAGTACAATACATATTGACAATGCATTGTGGCATTTTAATTACACTGTCGAGACAGAAAGGTATTAGAGAGCTCGTGTACTGATGTCGTAAGAGCTACTTGTAAACGGCATTTGTAAAATAAAAAAATAATTATGTAATATATTAGTATCGGAATCCAAAATTAGAAAAGTGAAAGCTATTATTAATAAAATTCAATAACAAACAAAAATAATATGTGTAGACATATCATGGGAAATTATCAATAAAAAAATAAAATGGAAAATATAACTTGTTGCGCTAAAATTTTTCATAAAATCATGCACAGGTTTACCACATAATTTTTCTATTTTTGACTAGCTCAAATATATCAATAACCATTAATGCTTGAACATATGAATGCTTTGATTCAAAACATCTACGTACAAATGGATTTTTTTAAAAAAAAAATTTTTTTATAATTTCTTTGAGAGTAAGGTGACGTGGTAGGGAAAGGCATTATTACCGTGACAGAAGGTGATGAATTTTATACTTAATAATACGAAGATCCACTGTATTTACTGATAATGACTGAGACGCATAAAATATTCAGCGTTCTTGTATGGTGTGAAGGGAGGGTGTGAACTCAAGTTTTGATCTTATTACTTCAAGTGGTTCAAAATTACGAGATTATTGACTGTGTTTAATAGTTTCAAAGTCGTCAGAAATAGACCACTGGAATGGAAACGTATGGTAAACAAACATTGTAAAAAACGTTTTTTTGAAACATTATATTTTACTCAAAATGAATATAAACCTTTATTAATTTGTATTAACCAATAGATTATAAGCACTAAGAAGGAGAGAGAAATCTTGCATATACACTACTGGCCATTAAAATTGCTACACCAAGAAGGCAACATGCTACAGACGTGAAATTCATACGAAAGGAAGAAGGTGCTGTGATATGCAAATGATTAGCTTTTCAGCGCATTAAGACAAAGAAGGCGACACCTACATTGTGTTTAAATGAGGAAATTATTCAGCCGTTTCCTCATACACAAATTGCATTTGAACGTTGTTGCCTAGTGAAAAGTTGTTGTGATACCTCTTGTAAGAAGAAGAAATGCGTACCAGCACGTTTCTGACTTTGATAAAGGTCGAAATGTAGCGTACCGGGATTGCGGTTTATCTTATCGCAGTATTGCTGCTCGCGTCGGTCGAGATCCAATGACTGTTAGCAGAATATGGAATCGATGGGTTCAGGACGGTAATACGGAACGCCATGCGGGATTTCAACGGCCACCTATCACTAGCAGCCGAGAAGACAGGCATATTATCCGCATGGCCGTAATGGATCGGTCACCTCTTGTTCGCATTGACGATGCTTTGAACAGTGCACGGTACATTTCTGGTGTGTTACGACCCGTGGCTCTACCCTTTATTCGAGCCCTGCAAAACCCTACGTTTCAGCAGGATAATGCCCGATCGCATGTTGCCAGTATTGTACGGACCTTCCTTGATACGGAACATGTTCGGCTGTTGCCCTGGCCGGCACGTTCTCCAGATCTTTCACCAACAGAAAACGTCTGGTCAATGGTTGCCGAGCGACTGGCTCGTCACCAAACGCCAGTTACTACGGTTGATGAACTGTGGCATCGTGTTGAAGCTGCATGGGTATCTGTACCTGTACATGCAATCTCTGTTTGACTCAATGCCCAGGCGTATAACTGCTGTTATTACTGCCAGAGGTGGTTGTTCTGGGTACTGATTTTTCAGGATCTATCCAGCCAAATTTTTTGAAAATTTAATCACTTGTTATTTCTAGTATAATATATTTGTCAAATAAATATCATTTTCTTATCTGCATTTCTTCCTGGTTTAGCAATTTTAATGGCCAGTAGTGTAATATTGAATTTTATATTTTTCAGATTTAAAAAAAATTTAGCACTGCACTCATTAAAAATCAACTTTTTGCAATCACCTTTACTAACGAAAGTCCGTTGAGGTATTTTTTTAGCGTTATCAAAAATATAAATAACTTATTTTGATAAAAATTAGTTGTATTAATGTTTCTCTAGTCTCTTTCTCTCTCTGAGAACTCAACACGCGTGAAAAGCTATTCATTTTGATCATTCGAGTATGCTAATCAAGAATTGATTATACAAGCATAAGGTTTTGTAATTTCACTAATTAGGAAAAGAACAAAATTAATATCCCGATTTGAATGAAAGTTATAAAATAATTTCTAATTAGATCAATATGTTATAAAATGTCTAGGAAACTCGAAAATAAAGCTGTTTTATTTTCACATATATTGTAAAAAGTTGGACAATGGTCGAAAACCAACAGCTGACTTATATTAATGTTTTATTTTAAAAATATTCATTTAAACTAAATGATGTTAGGTTATGTTATTTTGAAAACAAGAAAAAATAGAGCATAATAAAGAAGCCAATAAATACGACAGAAGCCAATAAACACAAGTAATTGACTTGCAATTTTGAATCAATTTTGAATTTGTGATGAAAATTGACACCTAAATTTACATTTATTTTTTTAAGACCATGCTCAAGTCATGACAACCCAACGATTGAAGGTCACTGTAATGCATTTCAACATCCATTGCGTAAATTGCCTTTCGAAAAGACTCAAATGGCCGTATTCAATTAATGCAAGACAGTGAAACCGGAAAACACCCAAACACTTATTCCGACAGAAGTGAATATAGAAGCCAGGAGTGCAACATCCATCTCCAGCTATTCATCAGTGGCTGGAATCGAACCTTCTACTCCAAAGAGAGAAGTCCTAATACTAGGCAACATTGAGCCCTAGCATAAGTTTAACTCTTAATTCCATGGTACAGCAGTTGAGGAAAATTGGATTCTATTTAAATTTTAATTTGCATGGTCTTCTCGCCCTGACAGTTCACTCCTAGAGCAAGTACCAAAATAGACGTATTGTATACAACAGGACATCTTTTCTCAGTGGGATATTGTGATACCATGAAGTATAATTAAAAAAGGATACGTACTTTATTGTTTCTATTACGTTTTCTGGTCTCTAATTCTGTCTATTGAAACCAATTTAACAAATAATAACTATTATTTTGAGATTCATGATTAAGTGACGATGTCAACACTTGAACTGGAACAGTTATTTCCATATTAACAGACGATTGCATTTGTTTAACATGTATAGAGTTCTGTTACTACAATGATTGTCTTGTAAGTGTCATCGAGAACATAACCTTTAGAATATCGCTGCATCAAATTCCACACCACTCACATTTTGAAATGTGTAAATAAACATTAATCTAGACAGTAAAATCTTGAAGAATGAAATTAAGTTTCAGAGATGTTGTTGTTGTCGTGTGCCACCCAGGCCGGCAATATGGGGTGCGCTGCTCCACTTTTCCAACTGAACCATATTTGGTGTGGAGTCCGACTTCCTCAGTACACACATGCCATAGGTACCCGTTTATGGGGTAGGCAACCATTCACACACAAAGAAAGGACAAAGACAAGAAAGAGAGAGAGAGAGAGAAACTACATCCATGCCCGAGCCAGGATTCGAACCCAGATCCCACCCATCTGTAGTCAGGTACGCTAACCACTAGACAGGTTGGGCGGCAAGTTTCAGAGATATAGAACTTATATGGGATAAAAAATTTACAACCTGTTTTTCTCAGCTGTTGAGAGTCAATAATCGGGTGTTGTTACAAAAATTAGATTCTGAATTAATTAATTTTAATTTACCCTTCAAAAGATTTTATTCAAAGCCTACACCTGTCTTAAATCGTATTTCTTGTACAGCATAATTGGTTTACTCCCAAAGAAAATTTATTCAAACCTAAAGCAAAGCAACCGATTCCACATCACGTGGTATCGACAAAAGATTGAAGTAATTGACGAATGCCTGAGTCAATAGATCTCAGCGCCATGTTTTCGTTTGACGGAAGTACAAACTAATTAGTAACGGCTCGATCTTCTGCAACTGCAAATAAATCAGTTTAGCTTGATTTCGGTAGCGGAAATTCTCATAGCTTTCTGTCTCGCCTACTTATAAAATGAAACAATTTAGTAGAGCGACCACCTAAAAATAACTTGCATAATTCATTCACCATTCTCACTGGCTTGAGTTTCTGACAACAGATGAACTTGAGTTTTGAAATTTAATTTTATAACACACCAGCTCCGTAAATGAACAAGCATGTCTAATTGCCTATCCAAAGTTCAATGTTATTGTGTTTTTCTTTCATAACAAAATGAGTTGACGACTTAAAAAAAATACTAAATAAATAAAAATAATTGGACAAATAAAAATTCTAATTTTTATGGGGATATATTTAAACTTTTTATGCTTGAATAACAAATAAAATATATATTTCTTATATAAAAAAAATGAGTTTTTCATAAATGAAAGAAATAATCATAAATAATTTCAGAAATAACTATGAATGACAAGAATTTTTTTAAATGAAAAAAAATCGTTATTACTTATTCCTATAATATATATATATATACATATATTTCTCCCCTTTAATAATATTTTTTATCAGTCTATCGTCGAATTTTGCGGATAACGCAGGTAAATACGAATAGGCTCTATCGTATTAAGTGTATTTCAAGTCTCCAAAATAATCTACTTCTCAAAGTGGGAATCAAACCATAAACTAGTAAATTGAATAACAGAACGCTAACTATTCAAATATTCTCCTTGCTCATTTAAATGGTAATTTTAAATGCATTTACCTATTTAGTCTATAAGAATAACACAATTTAAAGGTAATTCGGAGTTTTCAATTTTCTTTTTAGAAAAAGACGGCAAATTAAATGAATTTACACTAGAGAGTAAATTCATTTACGTTATGGCAACTATACACAAATCTATATGATAAAATGTGAATAATAGAAAATTCATATGAATATATATATATATATATATATATATATATATATATATATATATATATATATATATTATTATTGTTATTATTATTAAATCTTTACAATAACAGTTTGTGTTTACTGAAAATGTGCAAAAATGACAATTTATTTGTAAGATAATTCTTACAGAAAATATTAAGAATAAATATCAGCTTACCAAGTTTTCTCAGGCTTGTTTCTCAGAAATGTTCAATTCTGAATGAAACATTTTTCTAAAATTTCCATAAATGTATCTAAACAGAAATTCCATTGGATATTAAAGCTATATTATACGTTTACATATTACATTTGATGAATATTGAACCAACGATTGCCTAATTTAAAAACTTTATAAGATACCAAACATGCGGCCATCAGTATTTCTGCGTTTGCTAATTATTAACTTATTTACTGAACTGTAATAATATTTAATGTGATGAAATTAAGTAGTTATTTTCATCCTTTTTATATATATCTAGTTATCTTGAATGTATAATATTTAATACGTAATATTTTTATATTATTATAGTCAGAATTAATTTAATAATGTAACAGGATTTTCATATTTCCTTTAATTCAACTAACAATAGTCTAATTATTTTTTAAATTTTAGTTTCAATTATTTTTGAAAAAAAAAAGCAAGTTAAATTTATTTAGAACAAGAACCTCTTTATTTTCGGAAAAGAGCAACAAAACAACTGTTGTTCTACTCGTCTTACAAAATCCTCTAAAAATTATGTAAATCATGTTAATTTATATGATTTATATGTATAACCATGTAAGTTACTCCTTATCATAATGAGTGAAATCCATTATCATTTTAAGTATTATTTATGAAATTATAAGGGATTTCACTCGCCTTACTTGAATTTTCAAAGTAATTTAGTACTGGGAATAAATCCCTATTATAAAAAAATACACCTAATGTTTCATCTCTTAAATGGCGTGAAGAAATTTCTCATGGACACAATACACACATACGTATATGCATACATTCACACGCACAAATAAGTATACATACATACATACTTACATACCTACATACATACTTATATTTTCGACTTACATTGTTACATCATATTTCTGATGATGTAACCATGACAAATTTGCTCATGGTACCGTGGTTTGCATCATCGCACATTGATTTACATCTTCTATGATGAACTCTTACAGTATAATAATGATCTACTTTTTTTCATACTGTAGAGGAACACATCTTTCATGATTATCATGAATATTCTGTTAATGATATCATTACTTATATCCTCATATTACAGGCTCGATATAAGCCATAATACTGATATTCTCGGAGATCGAATCTCAAGTGGCCTGAAATTTTCACATGGTGCAATTTCCCCCCTACTTTTTATAAATATTATTAGATCATACACTCTAGATGCCTTGCCATGGTTGTTTCGTTCGTGCAATCATGGATTATTTCATCATATTATTGATTTCAATCTTTGATGACTAAACCTCACCTCATCCAAAAATTTCCTTCAGCATTTTATTGAATCTATTGATTTTAAAGGCTAAATTCGTTATTACTGAGCCATTCATTTTGTATATCCATATTTAATTCCTTGTATACCTTCTTTCCACCTTGAAGTATGGGAGTGAATTCATCGAAACTGATTCAAATAATCATGCATTTCTTAAAATATGAGAATATTTTTTGGAGCTCATGTACTCCTATGAAACCAATTACTTTCGTAGTTGGCTTCAATATTCAGGGGTTATAGCTCGATGCATCAAAAGAAATTAATCTAAAAATAGCTCTCATTTATGACCAATCTCGTTTTGACCAATCTCAATGGTTATTTAGATTGGTCAAACCAATCTCCAGACTTTAAATCCTCATTGAAGTATGTTCCTAATTGGAATAATGTCTAAAACAATAAAATATTACTGGAAAATTTGCCCGAATTTAGGAAGAAAGAAGATTTTTCTATAATTTCACTTACCTTCTTCTGGAGTCTATATACCTTTTTAATTGTTATTAAATGGTTAGCGTACCTGACTACAGATGGGTGGGACCTGGGTTCGAATCCTGGCTCGGGCATGGATGTACTTTCTCTCTCTCTTTCTTGTCTTTGTCCTTTCTTTATGTGTGTGAATGGTTGCCTACCCAATAAACGGGTACCTATGGCATGTGTGTACTGAGGAAGTCGGACTCCACACCAAATATGGTTCAGTTGGAAAAGTGGAGCAGCGCACCCAATATTGCCAGCCTGGCTGGCACACGACAACAACAACAATTGTTATTAATGCCAAAATGTTAGTCATCAAATACTAAAATGTAAGTTCTTATGAGCTGATAGTAAGTGTTTCTATTGAACTTCAGCATTTTTTTAATTTTTAATGAAATACAGCAATTAATTTTTTAATTATGTGAAAAGTTCACCAATAGGTATTCACTTTTTAAAAATCTAAAGAGTAGTATAAAAGCATTAATTTAAAACTTTCATGTGCGACATGATATTTGCCCCATAAATTAACTGAATAGTTCTACGTACAACTGTTTACAACTACACATTAAAATAACACTTTATTGAAGAAAAACTAAATTTGTGAATATGAATTAAGAATAAAGTTTCCATTTCCACTTATTGAGAATAGTTTTTGAGAGATAATTTTGATTTCCCACAACAAAATTAAAAATTTAACATTATATTAAATATATTCATTTCCTAGTAAATGGACAAAAAGGCTTTCCTTTACATTAACACTATTATTATTAGAAACATTAACGAAAACATTTCTTTATAACATACTAAAAATATAGATTTGTAAGCTAAATATAATTTTTGGTGAATAGACAAAAGCATTTCCATAAGATGCACTATATGGTTTACAAAAAATATTTCCTTATAAAGCACTAAAAAGTGAACATATATCTCTTGTTATGTGTTAACATTTAATGAGTTCCCAAGAAACATTTTTTAAAAAAGAAACAATAGCAACATATACACAAAATATGCGATATATCTCGTTTTCTAGTAAATCGACTCAATTCAAGAAGCATTCACTTAAAACAAAAGTGCAGATAAATGTATTTCTATTGAGTAATATTTTCACGTTTACATTTTTAATACATTGACAAGAACTATTTCTTAAAGAAGCTTTGAATATTTTTACATCATATATTTCATTATGAAATCTTAAATATAATATCTTTAATAATCCATCTCTTCAATCTTATTTCATTAATGTTTATTTATAATTGCGTGGAAAAAAATTTCCTTAAAAAGCTCTCTAGAAACTTTTTCATAATATATTTCATTATGAAGTACCAGGAGAAAAATT
Source organism: Latrodectus geometricus (assembly GCA_026290005.1). Classification (NCBI taxonomy): domain Eukaryota; kingdom Metazoa; phylum Arthropoda; class Arachnida; order Araneae; family Theridiidae; genus Latrodectus; species Latrodectus geometricus. The sequence continues at coordinate 13,037 of JAPDSC010107221.1, forward strand.
TTGGTACAATTCCATAATACTCCTGTACAATAATCATTGAAAGTGGAAAGAAAAAAAAATCACAATTACTGTCGTAAATATTTGAGTCGTGTATAGCTTAAAATGGCTTGCATTTTTGGAACCAACTAAAAAATAATTCAAATATTTTATTCAGATTTTATTTAGTTTATAAGTTTAATATTTTATTTAGTTTATAAAATCATCATTTATTGTTAAAAATTATTTAAACCATAAAGTTTATTTCTGACGGAAACTGCTTAGCAATCGTTTCGATGAACTCTGGAACAGTAATCCCTAAAAAGGGAATTGAGCGCGTATCTTCCCTATCCGATAGGGAAACAAATTCAGTTACCGATTGGATGCTATCTTAGAAAGATCGTATTGGCATCAGTGAATAATGGTGTGAAATAATCTAGAATTATAATTAATCATAGAAATTTTGTCTTGTGTTATGTTTGTTATATTATTAAATTTGTCAAAATAAATGTGCTAAAAGGCAATAGGATTTGTTATTTTGTGAAAAGGAAATCAAACAACTAGAATTCTGATATAAATTTTCAGAACAATTGCAGTGGTGTAAAAGAACAGTGTTAATATTTCATTATGAAGCATTAAGAAACAAACAAATTTCTAATAAAAGTTGATCTCTTCAATAGCCCTTCATCTAAATGTTTATTTTTAGCACCTGGCCGGAAAACATTTCCTTAAAAAGTACTGGAAAACTTAGATAAAACATTTCAAACTCAACTTGCAATGAAGATTTTTACTGAGTAAAATCGAAAACCCTGTTGATTCTCAACTGCGTAAATTATAAGAATAATTTTAATTAATTCCTTTTGATAAAAACAATAGAATTTTTCAAGGAATTTTGTTAAAAAAAATAGTCTGAAAAGAATGTAAACAATATAGTTATTTGGAATTTTAAAAAGAAAAATCGCATCTTATACTTTCTTTAAAATATGGAGTAAAGCATCACTAACCCATAATTCCTTAATTCTACATTACAATTGGTGTGAATCGAGCACTATTTTCTGGTCGCGCAAAAAGCGAACCGCTTTCCCATGACTGTTCTTATAAAAAAAATAAGAAAACAAAAACTGCGGGTATGTGAGATATTAGCAGAGGTGAAATTCTGCTGTCTTCTGAGCGTGAAATATATTTGTTAGATCATATTATTTTTTATTTACTGTGCGCGTGAGACTTTTTTCCCTTTGCGTTTCAGAACTAAATGATAAGTTTGTTCGCTCACAAGCACTCAAGCACGTCAGAATTGTTCGGTTAGCCACAAGAGTGTGAAATAGCCGTTTACGAAAAGTGAACGCAATTTTGATGAGGAAAATTCAACTGCAATGCAAACATTCGAGTTTTTTCTGAATTGCGAACTTGGTCAAACGCAAGGTTTTTTGATTAAAATTCAACATCTACTAACGCTAAGTAGAAAGTTCTTTTTCGTACAAAAATGATAAATGCAACCAAATAACTAACAAAATTAAATAATCAATAAAGTAAAATTTAATCAATCTCCTAATCCTTATCAAATTTTATCATTGAAATCATAGATTCTTATATTGGGTACAGACTTGTCGTCAAATGTTTTAGTAAAACCATCAAGAGATTCGCAAAGAGTCTCCATTTTTCTTAAGCAGAATAATTTTTTGGTATATTTAATTTTTATATAATATTTTACCAAATATATAATAATTTTATGGTATATTTAGTTTTTATATAATATTTTATATATTTGGTATTTGGTATATTTAATAGATTCTTATATTGGGTACAGACTTGTCGTCAAATGTTTTAGTAAAACCATCAAGAGATTCGCAAAGAGTCTCCATTTTTCTTAAGCAGAGTGATTTTTTTGGTATATTTAATTTTATTTCTATCATAAAAACGAGAATGTTCTACCTAATAATGAAACATTCCATATAAATTCTTCAAGAAATAGGAATTATTCACTGTGAAAGAATGTGTACGTAAGACTAAGAATTGCTAATCTTCCAATTATAAAAAAGCACTGAAATGGAGACGTACAGAAACAATTTGCATTGGAAAATAAAGGTGTGTTCTGAAAATTGATCTGAAATAAATCAGTAATCAAAATCAGTTGGATAGTTTGGATATTTTTCAACCAAATATTGAGAATATAGTGATGTTTGAATCGGTTTTGGTAACAGAAAAGTACTAAATTTTATTTTATGGCAAAAAGCTTAAGCTTATATTAGCACATTTTGTCTTGTTACATTTCTTTTTTTTATGTTATCGTATAGAGCCAGCTTTATTCGCAATATTCATCAACGATTTTATCTTTTAATAACAATAATTATGAAGCTGTATGTGCGCTTTTAAACACATACATGTTTCCTAATTTATGTGTAAATACAAAGTGCTAAATATAAACAATGAGCTAAAATACGACAATATTAATGTAATTTCGGTTTTGAGTACAAAGCCCAACAATATTCCAATTGTTATCTATAAATTCCTCGTTCTTGATTGAAATCTGAAATGTTTACGAATTTGAATCGTTAAATGAATTGACATTTTACTAATTTTAACTTAACTAAGAAATATGACGTAAAAACAACCAAGAAATATAATACTTAGTTTTGTAGAATTTGACTATATTTCAAATTATCCTAGTGATCGATTCCTATTGCACAAGAAAGAATATGCTATACATATTCAGTGTCCAAATTAATCTCAAACTCAATTCAACGATACATATGCGCAGAATCTGAAGAATTAACGCGTTATTCAGATTTTACGTTATGCTGTAAATTACAGGCGCCGAAAAGTTACCCTTCTTTCTGTTTGTAAGAAAAGAAATCTTTCGTTGATTCATCATTTAATTAATTGACTAATTAAAAGAACCTCTGTTAGTCATTTAATTTATGTTTAATTTTTAATCATAAAAAATTAATTAAATAAATTACAATTTCTTTGAAAAATATGTCAAAATGGAAAATATATATTAAAAAAGAAGTGAAAACCATAAGACCTAGTGTTTGGTAGAATTTCCCTTAAATTCATTTACGAAATCTATTTAGGAAGAATAATTTGATTAAAATGCTTTTAAAACTTAAATAAAGTTATTTGTGAAAAGAAAATGAAATAATACATTAATAATTATATGATTCCTAAAAAAATTCTAATTCTGATATTTTGGTTTCAACTTTACGAGGAGGAAGGTAGAAACCAAATATACATTAATCGTTGGATAAGAAAGCATAGGTTGTGAGTTTGATACCCTATTGTGAGAAATGTGAAATTGCCACTAGAGGGCGAATACAAAAAAAAAAAGAGTTGATGTAAGTCGATCGAGAGAGTCGGTCATAAAATGGTTAATCGCGATATTCAATAAATTTGTTATTTGTTACTGAATTGCAGTCTTTAATTAAAACGTCCTGACATGGTTACGTGTAGAAGTAATTCTAATAAGAAATTAGTTAAGTTAATACACGTAGCTTACACTAGAAAATCATTCAATTGTCACAGAAATAATTAATAGTCAACACGACTTTAAAATTTGAAGAAGATTAAAATATTTTTGAATTTCTAATTACGATAGAAGTTTCAATTTATTCATTTTATTAATTTTAATTAAGAAACTTAATATCAGACACCGTAAGAGTCCATTAATGTCACTTATTAAAAACCAAAAATTTTTTGACAGTTATTAAAATGGCTTATTTTAATAATACGGATTTTTGAAGCATTTTTTGAATATACACACAATGAAGTTTATAATAATAATAATAATCTACATTTAACTTTCAGTAGATGAAGTTATTATTTTATTTTATTAATCAAGCCTTAATTTAATATACTTATTTACCTATTAATTTCCTATTGTTCTGAACATTTTAATTAACTTTATTAGTATCCATCATTATGAAATTATTGTTTGTCCTGGATATTTGCAAGCTAATCAAGAACAAAATATGAAGTATTGCAAATTTATTGACTGAGTATGACAATATTTTCAATATTCTATTAATTTAAAATATCCATAACATTCTTAATTTATTGAAATGTTTAAAAAATCTATTGATATGCTCAAAAATTGTGAATGACTTAGAAAATTTATAAATGGTAAAAATATGTTGATCTCTGATTGCTCTGTTTGTTGTTTGAATATGTGCTGGATATTGTGAGATGATTTTTAACTACACAGCGCTCTTGTTTATAGTTACTATGAGAGATAGAATTTTGAAATTTTCGAATGGCAACACCTATTTTTTTCTTACACAAATTGACTTCTCTTGGATCTTTGATTTGATAGTGATAAAATTGATTCAGCAAATTCCTTTTTAAAACAAACTAACAGATTTCGTTTCAGTTTTTAGACGGCCTGATTTCCCTTTCATTTATCAGCTAACGCTTTGTTTAGCTTCTTCGAGTAGGACCCATTATATTGATTTCTATCAATTTATCAAAATCATCATTACATTATTGTTTGTTAGGCTTCAATTAACTCAATGTTATTCAATGCGAGTTATAAGTCTATGAGTATATTAACATCCAGAACAGTTTTTTGCCGTAACCAAACCTAACTTAACCTCAGAGTATTGATAACTCACAAATAGCGTTGTAATTGATTTTAAAATGAAGAAAACGTTTTAATAGATGGCGCTGTCGCCAACTACTTGTATGATCTTAAACACTAAAGATTTTGATTGGATGGAGAGAAATACTCCCACACTCTTTCGATGGAACTATAAGTTCCTTTAGATTTCTTGAATACAATTAATTGTTTAGAATATGTGTTAATTGTATATTGTGTGTGTACCTTTTGTGTTTATTAAAATTGTTTTTGTTATAATATATGGTCATATTTACTTTCCCGAGCTGTGATTTGAAGGCAATCTTTCAATTTTAGATTTACTCGAATTATTTAGATTAACTAATTAGATTATTTTTTTCAAAAAGAATATATTTGTAATATTCGTTTCTCATTTTCAAGCAACAGCGTACATTACTTTTATATAGCATGGTTTTTTACTCACTAATAATTCTTTCTTTGAAAACTAATTCAATTTTATATTAACCGCAAACTCACTCATTAGTTCTTCATTCATTCTCACAAGTTCTGTTTCTTTTCCTTGAAGATTTTACAGGTAATTAATCATTGTCAGTATTACTTAATAAAAACTATTTTCTCTGTTTTAATTGTGTGGGAATTATGAATCAATGTCGAGTCGAAATGCAAAAAGGAAAGTAATTTTAGTTTCAGAAGTTCTTCACTCTTTCGAAAAATGATAGATGAGATTTAACTTCCTGTTTTTAACGGAAGGGGACGTCGACAATGAGAATTAAAATATGTCTGCATCGATGCATCATTTTAAGCATATGCGAATAGCTCAGGATTGCCTCAATAAAAAGGAAAATATACCACTTTCAAACTCTGTTTAAAATAAAAACTTATTCTGCTTATTAGATCAAATTCACTAGCAGAGATTTATGAGTGCGTGTGTAGACAGGTGACTAACAAAATAATGGCCTGTGAATATAAAAGACAAACTCTTAGTAGACATTAAAAATATAATAATAGATAACTGCTTTCTAATGTAAAAAGTGAATATCATGGTAGTAAGAGGCACTTTTAGTTAAGTTGCATATTTCTTGGGTTTAGTTGAAACTAAAATATGAGATATCACAAAGTTTCAATTAGGCTATTTTGTAAAAGCCTGATCTCCGATTTTAATCTTTTCGATATTTAAAGTATCTAAAGTGGTAACAGCATATCCTCAGCTTAGAAGACTACTTTGATAAAGGAAAATAGTGTAAGAAAACAGAATTGAACGAAAGAAGCCAATAAACGATCTTAAGAGAAAGCGATTACAGCTAAAGTAACCTCAAGACTCAAATAGTACCAAGAATTTCCAGTGTCGATAATTGCAATAAGAAGGTATCTTCATAAATAGAACTTTTAAGCATAGTAGAGATTTCCAAGCCACACGTATTCACACCAAACGTCGTCTATGGTGGCACCGCAGCTGCAAAACTTTGTCAATACATAAATGGAAATAGTTTTGAACGAATAAACTTTTATATTTTTCTCAAAATCTAAATGGGTACACATTTGGAAGACACCTGCACGAACGTACAATCGTGAGTGTCTTCTATTTCCAAGCATAGACATGAATCTGTCACGATATGGGCAATCGTATTGTGATTTTTCTACTTTACTAACAGAGCCAAGTTTAACCTCGAAACATAACAGCTAGCATTGTCGTTCTGAAAGTAACAGGGGTCCAACCCGTAAAACTGCCACAACGTAGGAAGCACATTGTCGTCCAAAATGGTGCAGTACGCATCAGCGTTGAGCTTGGGATATGGGGACCAAGGGTCACAGTCAATACAACGAGAAACAGCCCCAGATCATAATTCCATCTCCGCCGAACTTGACTGTTGGCACAATGACGTTCTCCAGCCAGACCCAGACCTTGCTATCCAAAGGGTAAAGGGTGAACCTTGATTCATCGCTCTAAGGAACCCGTTTCCACTGATATACAATCCAATTCTTTGCACCACATTAACCTAGCAGCGTGGTTGGACTTTGTGATCAAAGGCTTGTGGGCAGCAGCACGACCATGAAATCCAAGCAGATGTGCTCAGAATTTCTCTGGACAGCACTCGTTGGTCTCTATCTCCCAATTTCATTGATTTGCCGACTAGGGGCACATTCCGACAATCACCACTCACCTTCCACTTCTTAATCACATAGGCCACTGACGATTTTAAGTACTTCAGATCGCTAGATATGTCCCTTCAGGATCGGTTATATTTGTGATACCCGATAATTATACCTTTCCGAACTGCGCGTCATCTTACATGCGACTAATGCTGATACTGTTTCCTACAAGATATATACCGGCGAAGTCCGTGACGTACCTCAGGACCACTAATATCGTCATTTGCATAGGTGTCCAAATACTTATTGGTAGACAGTGTAGCACTAATATGGTTTACTTTAGGGCGTTTATTTGAAATCGGTATCCTTCATCACTAGCTCTCCAGAAACTTTCTCATTATCTCCATTAAAATTGGTAAATATTCCTCTAGACACTATGTATCCCTTTTATGATTGAATTACTAGTACACATTAAATCTAGTACATATTCCCAAGCGAATGTTGATTGTTATTCTTCTTTTCAGAGGGCATTTAATTGCTGCAGAATAATAGACTTGCACATTAAATTATTACTAAAATATCTACATTTGAGACTGCAATATCTAGAAAAGAATTCGTTTCTCCAAATATAACGATAAATTCATATACCTCTGTTTTCTATTTAATTGATATTCTTGAATTAAATTATAAACATTTCAGGAAACAGCAATAAGTTGATAAAATAAAAAAAAATGATGATCTGGTGTCCAGTAGTAAACAGGTTTGATACCTGATTCAGCGGAAGAATGCATTGAAAAAACTGCTTATACAAGTAAAAATTTATTGGTTTATAATATTTTTAAACTAAAGAAGTGTGAAAAAACTTCTCAGACTTATGCATTGAACATGTTTCAAAATCAAGATGCTGTTGGCCCCTCTTAATTAGGTTTATCTGAAACTCCTATAGTAAGTAAGTTGAGTGAATACAGTTATTTTAGGGGGTGGAAGTGTTGTTTTCAAGCTCATTGAGTGACGAGATCGATACTTGACCTTGATGCTAACTGTAATGCTGTGAAACCTATATTGTTAAAGTTGCAATACGATTCAATATTCCTTCTTTGTTGTATCCTGTACATTGATATTGACAACTCAAGCTTTGATTTCATCACTTGATTGTGGTTCGAAATAAAAAAATTGTTGGACGTGTTTAGTGGCTAACATAAGCAACCAGAACTAATTTAATGCAAGCAACGCAATAACCTAACAAGCTAACTTAGATAAACAAAAAAGTGTATAACTGGGCATAGTAAATAAAGATTTGTTTATCAATCAAAGAATTTATTACCTAACTAACACTTGAAATATTTTTAAATTGCCAACTCTATTGTTTGCTAACCCTTACATTGTTTAAGTAAATAATTCCAAAATAATAATACATAAATAAATAAAAATAATTTTACTCTTATATTTTCTAGAATCTGCTTGGTTAACAAATGAAACTGAAATCCATTTTTCCATGCTCATAGGGAAACTAAAACCTAATTCTAATAATTATGACGAAATTTCATATTTTAATGCAACCTGTTTCATTTTCTAGCTGAGATCTAATTCCAGATCGGTCAACTTAAGTGCTCAAACGGAGGAGGCCATTTTTTTCCAGACCAATTATAACCATTTCTGATAACATCAATTTAATGAATTGAATTCAGTCTCAATGTTTTTGAAGTAATTTGTTTGCCATATATGATCAACATGATTTTTAACGTATTTTAATAACTTTGTTGTAAGTAACATTCTATAATTAAGATAGCTCATTCGGGTAGTATGTTTTACAAACACTAAAAAAAATCATAAAATTCAAATAAAAACAAAACTACTTATAAAGATTTTTAAAATAATTGTAGCTAATAGAAATTAATAATAATTAAATTCTTTTATGATTTTCAAAATATATATGTTTTGTGAGGGTTTTTGATTTAAACTAATTGAATTTATTTTTCATACTTTTGTTTGTTCCAGATTATAGATTTTATAAAAAATCGTTTAAATTGTGCTATAGTTATAAAATTAAACTCAATTGTTTAAATTGTGATTATTTGGTTTTAATTACATTTCTGAACTATTTATCATTCTAAATAATTATTTTTTCCACAAAAAAGTTATATTCAGTCTCCAGTTACGTGAAATTTAAATTTTCTGATCCAAAAACTGATAATTAAATTCCATGACGATAACGTTTGGTATACATCGTCTAAGTTAACCGGAACCTCCTGTTTAAAGTGTTTTAGAGTTTCTGAATAACATTCATGCCTAAGGTAGTAGTCGAACCCGTGTAAACTTGAACAGAAAGCTACAGCAATTAAATGGGGTAGATGTAGAAAGAAGTTATATTGTTTAGCTAGAACTCAAGACATTTATTTTAAAATAAAGTGATGAAAAAATATTAATCTTATTAATCCTATCAATAAGTTATATTTTTGTATTTTTGATTAAATATGAGAGATAAAAAAAAAATAAAATACAAGAGATAAAAAAAAAATAATTTTGTTTTTTAAGAAATATCACGGAGTTCCTCAAAATTTTGAAGAGTTCTACAGCTCAAAGTGTTTACTGTTAAAAACTAGAAATTTTATGCAACTACTTCCAAACTATAGTGAAGTACTTATAAGTGCATAACATCGATTTCTACAAAATATTTGTGTCGTTCATCCGAAGAAGTTTTTGAAAAAGTGGCAGCTTACCCACAGATTTGAGTAGCGGATACTCGATGAGGGGGGGAATTGGTTTTATTTGATCTCATTGAAAGACCTTAATCCTGAGAAGTGTTCAGTATCTTCATTAAATATTCAGACACCATTACTTCAGTCTGTATTTATAAAGAAGGTCTTCGGCTTAATTGTCGGTTAATTATTTGAGAAAGATTCTGATTGCAAGGTTGAAAAGTTGATTGGTTGGTTTGAAATTTAATTGTTGTTTTTTGTATACGAGAGCTAATTCCACGTACAAGTTGGGAGTAAACATCACGAATTATTGATCTAACGAACAGAGCTTTGACCAATCAGACACCAGATCTACTTGATGTCAAAGGAATTTATCCTATTGATCAATCTGTGCAATCCATTTTATTTTTTTTTATCACTTATACACATATGCCACCGGCATGTGTATAAGCAGCTTAACGATCAGAGCTTTGTCCAATCAGACACCAGATCTACTTGATGTCAAAGGAATTCATCCTATTGATCAATCTGTACAAACCATTTTATTTTTTATATCGCTTATTCCTATATGCTACCAGCATGTGTGAAAAACTATGGTAATGGATTTGTGATGCTTTTCATAAACTCATCTGTCAGATCAGAATCATTTTAGCTCTGGTTTCGTAGCTTATTTAATATAAATACAAGTGAAAGTCTACCATTAGCTCAATATGAATAAATAGAAGAGACAACAATAAAATATTTATATAAATAGAAATATTATAACAGCTGAAAGCAGTCAGAAATATTTAAATTCCATTACGCTCTTTCTTTCCGCGTATTATCTATTGTGAGTAATAAACTTTATTTACATATCTCAAAAAAGAAAACCTAAAAATTCCCTAACTCCCACCTTAACGGAAGTGCTTGCAAAAAATAGAAATTCAACATTTATCGAACGGCCGCCCAACCTGTCTAGTGGTTAGCTAGTGGGTAACTGATTAAGGATGGGGAGGACCTGGGTTCGAATCACGGCTCGGGCATGGATGTACTTTCTCTTTCTCGCTGTGTTTCTTGTCCTTTCCTCAGATGATGGATGAATGTGGCCCACCCTATAAACGGGTTTGTGGTGGTGTGGCGTGGGCGATGCTACTCGTGATTTGGTTCACAGGTGCTCACCGGGTAACAATAAAATGAGTAGCAGTTTCCGGCCTTGTTGCGCCCAATGGGCTAATGTACTTGCTCAAGGGTGCCCGCCATTAGAAAAAAAAAAAAAAGAAAGAAAGAAAAAAAAAACCATTTATCGAACATTATGTAAAAAAAGTTCGGATCGAATCCAGGTCTTTCTATCACAAGGAAACGATCCTACTAAGTTGCTATTCGTCTGACATGCCATGGTGTCATAAAAGACCCATTAACAAAAACGTTTTGTGGCACTATTAAAAATTTTCACCCTTATACATTACTGAACAGTTACTCATATTTTTGAATGATCGAAATTAACAATGTATAAATTGTAAAAATCAAAGTAGGAAACAGTGAAACAAACTTTCATAGTTTTCTACAAATTCAAGAAACAGAAAAGACCGAAGTTAGTAATTACGGATTATTTTCCTTATATTTCAATTGGTGATTGGCTACATTCTTAAGTTAAAAAAATGTGAAATCCTAAAATATTTTTAATTTTGTAAATATCTTCAAATCGTCCAATTATTTATAAAGTAGTTATGAAAATAAAAGCTATATATATATATATATATATATATATATATATATATATATATATAATTTAAGAATACTATTAAATATAAAAAGTTGTACTATTCCATTCGAAAGATCCATTTTCAACATTTCAACTTGAACTTTTTAAAAAATATACGGAACTTTGAAACAAAGGTAATTATTATTGCTATTTGTCTAGTTAATTTAGCAGTCATTTTAATCGATCGAAAATATTTAATTGGTTACAAATTTTCAATTGCTGATCACAGTTGCTAGTTCAGTGATTGAAAATAGTATTAAATGCACATGAACGGTAATTATCATTATTCTCTGATTTTAAAACATTTAATAGAATTATCGTTGTTTTTGAGAATGTGTAAGGAAAATGAAAACACCTGTAGCTAAAATAATTATTACATTAATTTATGAACAACGTGACACACAGTATTTCTGAAGGTAGAAGATTAAAATAACATTAGATTGACTGACATAACAAACATATTTGTTGTTTTCGACTGCCAATTAAATAAAAATTCACCAAATATTTATTTATATTTCTTGTCAATGAGTGTGCAAATGTCACTTTTGTGCACATGCATTTTTCGTATCATGTTTTAGCGAGTGAAAGTTAAAATATGAAGAGTTGAGAGATATTGTTAATGAACAGTAATTATTAACCTCTGTGACGCATGGCGCTGATTTTTTGTGTATGGAAGTTGGAAGCATTGGGCTCTGTCTTGAAACGTGCCATTAGTATCAGACATTGGTATCTAGAAAATGGCAACAGGAAACATATTGTCTATGCTCTCAGCATAACTAACTGTAGACAGTCATGCTGAGAGGACATACTTATGTGAAAAAAATTATGTTAGGTCTAAAATCCCTCAGTTGATGTAGCTGGGCATAGCGAAGTTGTAAGCTTTAAACAATTTACTAAATTGTCGACTTCTTTTCTTACCCGTCGTTCGAAACTATGAGGTAAATAACTTTGTGTAATGACTTTGGAAAAAATATATTTGATTAAAATTATTAATCTAAAAACACCATTGAAAATAAATCAATAAAATTGAATAGCAAAATAATTTTGGGAGATATTAGTGTTAAATCTTTAAATACTATAAACTGCATTTGTTTTGTCAACAAGAACAATTGTGCTTAAAATTGTAGTACATATAAGCTGTTGTATAATGTACTGATTTATTTCTTGAATAAATGTTAAATGAACTTTATATATGAAATGTGAGAAAATAATAATTTGAAATCATCTAGTACATATTCACACACAGTTCTGAGAAAGTTCAAATTTCCTCTAAGATTTTTTTTTGTTTTGCATTGTAATTTTTCATAGTTGTAATCGTGAGTTTATTGATTGAATGCTAGTACTTAGATGACTATATTTCTTAATTAAATCTTAGCAAGTTCATTGAAAAATAATTTATTATTTTAATAAACTTTTAATTATAGGATAAAATTTTAAAATTTTTGTAAGAATCAGTTATACTCGAGCACATTTTGTACAAATTTAATTTTCTGGTGTTTAATTAAAAATTTGGAAGATTCGATTCTCTTATACGACATGAATGTTTGCAAAGTTCGCAACCCATGTTGAACAGTGTCTCATGGTATGAATGAGTCCTCTTAATCAAAAAGTAACTGTAAAGGGACACGTGAATAAATCGAACTTATTTTCCTTTAAACGGTATAAAATTTAGCTGAACAAAGTGTCTATGTTTGTACGTCTCGTTGATCATTCATCACAAGTTCTACCCACATCCTAAAATTAATTGTCGATTCTTAACTCACACAATAAATTTAAATCAGGTCATTGGATTCGAGATTCTTATTTAAGATTTTAAATTACGTCGAAAGTGTGCCAACGAATAGTCACAATGAGCAGCTTACTTTCGCATCTTAACAGAGGAAGCGAGCCCAGCCGCAAACCTTTAGCTGTTTCCACTGTTATTGCGAGTATCGTGTATAACTGTGACTACTTAGAAGAACAAAACAAAAGAGGAAAATAAGAAAAAGAAAAGTTATCTTTTCATCGCTAGCCATATCCGGTGCCAAAGTCTTAATATCAGATATTTAGCGACCCCGAGATTGCAATCTTTTTTTGGCGACGGAATCTTAAGGAGCTGCTCACTTGGCACGCGATTTGTGATTGGAATTCTTAAGTATAGCTGGGGAGGAAAGGGTTTGGTCAAACTGGAGATTTCAGCCAACAAGAACAGCCGTCCGAGTTAGCCCTAATTTGTTCCGTTTTTTTTTTTATGCTGCGCATTTCCCGGTAGCCATTTTGTTCCATTTCACTCCCAGCTTTCGTTCCAAAGTGATTCATTAGCTCGTGTGTTAATTGGTTGTTTGCCGGAACTTGAGTATCACCACCTACTTTGGCATCGAGAGAGATAATTGTTGTCATAAACTATCTATTTTCAGACGTTAATGAAGTTAGATCGTAAAGAATATATTTGATAAGATCTGGAGACCAATCCGTTCGTTTCTTAACACAACTCTTTCTCATTCAGTTAAAAACAATATTATTAGAAATTGTGAATTTTATAAAAGAAAGGAAATATTTTATATGCAAAAATCTTACATATTTTAATTTTATGGGTTATTTTTTCAAGAATCTGTATAAAAATTGTTGAATAAGTTTTTGAAGCTTTTTCAAATCCATACAAAGATGATTTCATCATTTTTAATATCTTGTTGCTAAAATTTCCTTTGTTTTTAAAATAATTTATCGTATTCGTTTCAAACAAGTTCTTTTCTCTCAAAACTTAGTGGTCACGACAAGCACATGTGAGTGTCCAAGGCCTACAGTGACTATATCCGTTTCCTTGAATATATCCTGGTTAAAGAGTAACAGCTTAACGCTAAACACCCAATGTTTAGTTAACAAGCATGCTTGGAACTCAGTTTTATTGACTCATTAAAGGTATGACTGGCTAGTAAAAATTTTCCCAGCCTGCGGATCGAGTCTCGGACCTATGCTTAGGGAGTGCAAAGCGCTACCACTACGCCACCGGTCTCTTTTAATATATGTTTGTGACAGTGTATTTGCTATCATGAATTCATCTTCCATTGGTAAAAAATATAAAAGACATTTTTTAAAAAAATCATTACATATTTTTCAATTTATCAAATTATAAATACCAGGAGTCTATCAATTATAAACTGCTTCTGTTCATGCAAAGATATGAACTATAACACTCATATACCACAAACCTCACACAATATTTTAAATGGAAAAAGCCTTTAATATAAATTATTGAAGAAGTCCCTGTCAACATTATTATTATTTTAGTTCAAATATCACATCAATATCTCTTATTTACGTAAAAAGGTTTCGCTTTTTTTTTAAATTATATCGAACATATTTTTTTTAATTAGACAAAATACTTTTTCAAATCATATTCTGGATCCCGATATACATACCACGTAAACTATGCTTTCTATTTTTAAATTTACATGAAGCATTTCGAATAATTCTAACATTACTTTTCAATTCTATCAATTTTATTGTACAATTATGAATCAATAAAAATCTGTTAAGAATGTCATCTGTTCAAATGATACAGACTAATATCTAGTCTGTATCATTTGACCATACTTCAAAATTATAAACATGGCTTGAAATGTTTGTGTTTGAGTTCCCATTTACTTGTTTTTTTTTTTTTCCAATTGGTAGAAATAAATAAATAAAAACAATTCAATAATACTGTATCATTTATTGGTCTGTTTATATAAATGATAGTTTGTCTTTTTATTAAAATATGAATTGGAATGAAATATAAATATGATTCTATTTACTTAATAATATAAACTTAATATTTTTTTTAACTTAACATAATACTTTCTAAAATGTTGATCATTACATACATACAGTGTACTTCCAAAATTCCATGTTCGAAATCATTATTTGTTAAAGAAATTTGAAAAATTTATTTGATAATAAAAGGATTAATCTTTGAAATATTAATATATATAAAACATTTTGTATAATTTTCCAAAATATTTTTTTAAAATTCTTGGCAATTCAGAAAGAGATTCTTAATACATTGTATATTATTTATCAGAATTTTGTCGTATAAATCACGAAATTTCTCGTGTAAGTCTCTCACGTATATCTTTCTTATTTATTCGTATCCTAGAAGATAATTGCTGAGTTGAGTGGTAATTGTCCTTATACTGCACACAGAAGCAATTTTTATTTTTTTTAAACATAGCTGTCAGCAGCAAACTTCAGCTTTTATCGCCAAGATGTTTTAATGACTCAATGTGGAGGACGCTGACTTAAATGTGTTAATATTCAATGTACTATTGTTAGCAATACTGAAATTATGAGTAAAAAATGCACTCATAATCTTCGTATATATATTATGATATATTTAAAAAATATAATGTCGGTATATTTTTTAATCTAAATAATTCACAAATTTTGAGTTAAGATTAATATAAATAAATCTTTTAAACATATAATTAAAGCAGCTGTTTAATTTTAACAATATTAAAATATGAAAAGCAACATATAATTATTTTAGATTTTTAAATAAAAAATAATTTACAATAAATGGAAATGAAATTTAATAAAAAATTAATTTCATTTTGATCAAGAAATGCATATTTAAATTTCCTTTATTTTGGAAATTATTACAAAACGTAGTTAAAATAATTATGTAAATTAGTTTTTAAATGTATATACATTTTCAGAAGATAGTTTCATATTCATCAATGCCATTGAAAGTTATGAGAGTGATGTTTTGTTACGTATGTAAACATAGAAAATATAAATAAAATTGAAAATTTTTATTAAAATGATTAACCTTTTCAGTGAATTACGATTAAATTATTAAATAAATATCTAGATTAATTACTTATATGTTTCATTATTAAAGTTAACATCTGTTATTTATAAATTTTGCAACATGCAATCTAATACAATTAATAACAAAATTTAGAGGGAAACTTAGTTGAATATTTTTGAAAGTTGGAAGGCTGGCATTCTAGATCCACTTTAAAAGTTCGTGGACTCGATTCTTGTCTCATACATGGATATTCATGGTTTACATTTAAAAATAAGCCCTAGATTTAGTCTTTTATCTATCCCAATAAAATTGATTTAGCACTTGAGGGCAAAAAGTGATCACAATAGATAATCATAAAATCTAAAGGTTTTATTAAGGCCTTTTTTTAATATCTTCAGTACAAATTCTTAAATATTGTTGTGAATATTATATAATATTCAATTTGTATATATTATTAATCCATAAATTTTATTACTTATGCGAAGATTATATATATATATATATATATATATATATATATATATATATATATTAATAAATGTGCTCAACTATATAAATTTCTATTTATATAATATATTTTATTTTTAATTTAAGTATATTTATTTAGAAAGTAAATTTTTAATATTTAAATTTTTAAAAATTTAAATAAATCTTACTATAAAATGTAGGTTTTAAAAATTTATCCTCGTGTTCCAAAATATTTCCATAAAAGGACAATCAAAATAAACCCAAAGTGGTTTATTAATTCTCAAAAAATATATATTTTTTTTTTGATAATTTCAAATGATACTTTACAAAAATCATACGAAATTTTGAATTAAAGAAATGTAACGAAACTCCGATTTGAAAACTGAAATCAGATGCAGTAACAGAAATTAGTGGAAAAAATATTATTTGGTTTTCTCGTTAAAATACATTATTAGAACTGTTTCATTGGCATTTTGAAACTTCATAATTTCAATGTACAATTCCCGCCAAAAACGACTGAAAAGATATTTTAAAAGTGTTTTCTTTTATAGGCGATTACAGTTAAATTCACCCTGTACCAAAGAAATAGTAGCATTTTACGAAATGATGACTTATCAACTGAAAGCAATTTGTTTCTTGCATTCTTCAAGTGGCGCCTAAAATCTCCTGACAATGCAGATTATGCTCTTTGGGAATACAAGAAATTGCTTACGTACCACTTTATTTACTCATCAGGGTGCCGACAACACTGATTGCATTTAAGCATCACGTCATTGTTGTGTTGGTAAACAATGACAGGGTATACGCGAACATGTATGAGTCGAACTTGAAAAATATAAACATTTGTCGTACAATACAAAAAGAGCATATAAAATATTTGGAACAATGTGCTAGAAACTCAAGTTTTTAGCATGTTTTTTTCATAGAATGTATCATTCGCTATTTATTGATAGTTTGTCAAATGCATTTATCTAGAAGTTGATGAATCGTTTACAATTACATTGGATTTGTAGATATACTATGTTCCATTCTCAATATAAGGTATTGTTTAGACTACGGGGCTTAAAACTTTAATATATATAATCTGTTAGCAATAAAGAAAATCTCTGAAGCTTTTGAATTATATAGTAATAGTATGTAAATTTTATACAGTGAAAATAAAAGAAGTGCAAGCATTCTTCCAATATAATATTAGTATTTAGTTTCTTTTTATTCTCAACCAATAGCTTCACTGATAGCTGCGTTAGCTGGATGAAAAAAAGAGCTCAGTAAATATTACAATTAAACTCCAAAATTTTTTTAAAAAACATTGTATAAATATTAAAAATGTCCTGCAAAATTACAGAAGAACGTTATTTATTAAAAGTTACAACGCTTGTAAAAATTAATAGAACGACCTCTAAAAACTAACTCGTCCTTTAAGAATTACTGTATAATGTCTCATGAAAAAATCTCAAAAGGTTATACGGTAATAGCTTTTACAAATGCGCTGTATAAGCTACAACAGAAAAGACGGTAAAAGCTGCAGCAGAAAAGACTGTTATTCATATTTGCTAGAGCATTCAATGCAGCAAATATTCATCATCATTATCTCATTAGTTTGCTTAGGAAATGAGTAGAATCTATGCACTTTCTTTTCTCAATGGAATGTGATTTTCCAAGCTTATATGAAATCACAAATATCCTTCTATACAACAGGATGTCACTTGGTACATTCGAAATTTGAAAACTTTTGATTCTCTGCTGTATGCTACAGACTACAATAAACTCTTTTTTGTGCAAGTAGTCCCTTATAGCATTTTATTGAAATTTTAAAAAAAACAAATAGTGTTATAAAAAAAATCTACTATTTTATCAACGTAATAAAGGAAAATGTATTGCTGACTTTAACAGACATTTATCGGTTTAATATTAACGAGTTTTCTTAGTATTTCTGCTAAGATAATTAAACGCGGACCATAGTGTATTGGAACTCAGAAATCATATGGGGTATAAAGAAAACAAATTTTAAACCCTTCAGTGTTGAGAAGTCTATTATTTGAGTTCAAAATTTGTCACAGAAAATTGACATAACTTGAACACTTATTGCTAAGGCTGTATCTAAAGCCCTTTGCTCTCTGAAAGGTTTTTGATAACGAGAGTACATTCCATTAAGTTAAAGAAGAAAATCCAACCAACTAACGGTTTACGGTCAAAACAAAGCACAACTTCATCGATTTTAGTTGTTCAACGGATATTGTATACTGACAAATAGTCTCTCATAGATCCTCTCTGTGTTTTTGAAACGCAAACGAAATGTATCTACTTTTGAAACACAAACAAAAGTTGTTTCCCTTCAAAATTGTTCCATTAGTATAAAATCGTGCCAAGATAAGATGGGGGGAATATGTGGAATTATGCAGAACTTGTTTAGAGGACTGCGATCTTTTTCTTTTAATGATTAAGTCGCAGTCCAATTACTTTCGAGAATGATGCCTATGTCGAGAAACTGTTGCAACTTCCTGCGTCCAGCCACATTAGAGACCCTATCGCAGCTGTGGGATACGTGAGAGCATTTTTCGTTGTTACTAATAGAGTTCTTTTTTTGTTTTCTTCACCTTGATCTAAATCGAGAGGAAAAAAGACATTGTGAAAGATGTATTCCAGAAGTGATTTGTCAGTTTGTCTTGATGTACGATTGCGCCCATTCTCTTTCTCCTCCTGATTGGCTCCAAGGTGATCAGGAATAATGATCGCCACCAATCTGTATTAATTAAAGAGATGGGGCTGATAATGCCAGTGGGTTGCTTGTGGGACGACTGCATTTGGCGTTTGTGTCTGCCCATCTTTTCTCCACAAGACTTTTCCTCGCCACGTTCAACAAACCGTTGAAAATAAGTGATATTCTTAAGATAATGGTAATAACCTTAAGATAAGGGATATTCTTATTTAAGAGATCAACTCAAGATATTTTAAATTATTCTGAAATATATCTAGCAATTTAATTCATTTTTATTTTAAATTAATCATAACAACTATAACCACGGAAAACATTTTCTTATTCAAATTAAAATAACTTACTTACGAAAAACAGTCCAATATAAAATTTAAAAATATTTTGAATTTCTATAATCTCGAATTGTTTTGCAATTCCACATCGAATAAAATGGAATTCTAATTATAAAAATATATTAAATAACCTAGACAGAAGTATACTGCAAAATATAGTTTGAGTATTGCTGAATAATCAATGCTCTAATCTATGATTTGATAATTCGTGGGTTCGATTCCCATCTCGAATAGCATGTTTGTAGTCGTTTCTTTCTTTTTTTTTTTTAACTATTATTACCAAAATAATCAGTATCTATGTGCAAAAAATGACTTTAGATGGATAATGTTCAGAAGAAAACTTATTTGCAGTTTTCTATATAAACCTAATTTACGAAAACTCTATATTCTTTATAATGCATAGATACTTTAATCTCTTCACGTAAATACTTACTTGAACAAAAATAGATAGGAGTCAATATGCATATTTCTCAGCAGATGTGGAATTCTTGAGAAAATTTTAATCAAACATAAAATGTGTATCTGACTTATTAAAAACTTACCTAAATATGTGGCTCTCATACACTTACCTTACATCTCTGGACGAGGTACATATAAAAAAGTTTTTAAATGACCGGTATGTTTATCAAATTTATAGTTTTTTGTGTTTGCTGAAATAAGCAATGACATTCCAAGCACTTGGGACCAATGTTTATAACGACAGTCATAATACAAAATAGAAAATTAAATATCCTAAACAATCGACATTTGTTGGTTATGACCAAAATGTTATCGATAATTTTTATGTTTGCTTACATAAATAATGAAATTCTCGATACACACTTAAAACCCAATTTAAATACAAATCGGTTTGAATATGAAAGAAAATGAAAGAACAAAAATTATCAAAATTAGTGTCAAATTCACGTTGAAATAAGTTTATAATATTTCCGATAGATGTTTAGATTCATCAAAAAACTACACATTCTAAATGACTGAGATCAATGTTGAATGCATAACTTCCGGACCTGATGAAATAGGTTTATTCCTGTTATGGTTTATCTCAAAATATAATTTGCATCAGCAACGGTACAAAGGGAAATTAAAATGAGATGTACAGAATGACAGATTGATATCATTGTTGTATCGTTTACTTTTGGACTCTCACTGAAACGGGTTGTAGGGAGATACAAAATAATTGAGATTAGTGTTGAAACTTTCTGACTTATTATTAATTAGGGCTTTTCCGTCACGATTCAGGTCTAAATTTAATATCGTTCTTAAGTGAGCGCGAGGAGAAGAAACGTGAAAAATGCTTGAAATCTATGTCTAATCAATATTTTAGGATTGATAGAGACTAGAAGAGGCAGTACCGATATCAATTAGATTCCTGCTTTACCCTCATTGACATGTGTAAAAAGAGTCCAAAATGACCGAGAATTTTGGATTTGCTGAGTTTTTAGAACTGCCGAATCTATTACTTTCGTATCTTTAAGAGACAAGTTTGTCACTTGTTTACATCTAAAGAAAAACTCAAGATTCTTTCATTTGAGTGGACGAAAAAGGACGAATGACATAATTAACGAAAAAAAAATAACCAACTTCAAGTTAAACTTACAATTGGAAAAATCATAGGTTGTATGTTTAAATCTTTATTAAAAATGGATTTTATAATGTGGATATATATTTAGCTCTTTTTTTCTAGCTCTCT
>JAPDSC010107222.1:0-12366 GCA_026290005.1 Latrodectus geometricus
TGTTAAGAACTTAAACGAATAAAATATATCTTACAATGAAATCCTTTTCGCCAATCGGTATCTAATCCCAAATGATTATCCATTTTAAAAATTGTAAGCATCCTCTACAAAACTACCGATTTCACTTAATTTATTATTTTTACATTTATTTATTTATTTTGATACTAAACTATTTCCTCTTTTTATTTTCTTCCTTCAAACATTGAAGACAAAAGAGTTTAATTTTGAAACATAAGCAATTCTAAGAGTTTAAATCTTGATAGTGTACTTGTGAATTTCCTTTTATTATTTCTCTTTCATTTAACATTTATACAATATGAATAATGAAATCTTAGCATTATTTAATGATATGGCACAGATGCTTTGTTGGCATTCAGCCAATTTTTGAAAATTTTTGGAGACGAATAAAAGGTTGCCAAGATGGCGTAATTGTGACGTAATTCCACTAAGATGTAGTAATCGCGATGTAATAAATTCCTGAAAACAGCTTATGCATCTAAATAATAAATTAAAATCTGTTGAGTAAAAAGCATAAATATTAAAAAAAAGAAAATATAATAGTATTAATTAAAATACGAAAATGGAACTAAATTTCTTCGCAAGACGTTAATACTAGCGTTGCCAGAAAAAAACTTTTTGCATAATTCTTATTATTCATCTGTATGACATCATAAGAACCAGGTTGCCAGATAAATAAGAAGGTCCATCAAAAATATGATCTAACTCAAAAATTAACATGATGAATTATACGTCATCTGTGTCAAAGCAGAGCCGGCGCTAGCAGCTTCGCCGCCCCGGGCAAAGAGGTAAAATGCCGCCCCTTTATAACAAAAATTAAAAGAGATAACTTAAGCCCTTTCCACGAGTAATGGTAAAATAAAACGAGTAAAAAAAATTGCAATCATCAGCAATGTTGAAGTTTTGATACATGTTTCGACAAATTAAGACACACGGTTAAAAATTCTATTATTGTGTCCCTTTGATTAAATTATAAAAAAATTATTTCTTTAAGTTTTAAGATATTTTTAAGTGGGAATTTCTTATGCTTGTGAGTTTTCTTGCATTTCAATTATTTTGACATTTCAAACAGTTAAAAGTTCATACATGATTAATATATATAGGGTGTTTATTAAACATACGCCAAAAATTCAAGGGTTTGTTCCCTTGACTATTCTAAGAATATTTTGTCCTTTGATAATTTTTGTGAACTCGCTTTGTTTCGAAGATACAGGGCGAACATAGTTTTCGTCAAATCCATTTTTATAAATTTTAAAATCATTAAATTTCTTGCATTCTTATTCTAGCTGGAGGTCATTACTTTCAACAGTTCTTGTAGATTAAAAAACTTTACCAGTAATTTTTGGTAATAAATAGTTGTTATAATGTCAAAAATTTTATTCGCCCTGCATCTTCGAAACAAATTTTTGCTGTATGTTTAAAAAACACCCTGTATATATAAAGGTCGTTAGGGGTTTGATTCCAAATATTTTAATGCATAAAAATATGATTCATTTTAAACAAAAAAGTTTAGTATATCATGGGTCAAAACTCAATTATTTTAGAAAGAGAAAATGCTTAAAAGTTTGAGAAATTTAATTTTATTGCCAATTTGCCGCCCCCTAAGATTGCCGCCCCGGGCAAGGGCCCGGCTTTCCCACCCCTAGCGCCGGCCCTGGTCAAAGGTATGAATAAAAAGAATGATTCAACATAGTAAGTTTGTCAGAAATATAAATTAGTTTTAAATAAGTATTAACTGTAGTTTCGACTATTATATTGTAAAGATCTTATTCAATTATTGCAGGTTTGGGTCTCCATTGCTAGTTCCCTTTTGATGGTTTCATTTGTTATGACTTTTTTAAAAAATTCCTTGAATCCACGTAAAAGCAGAGTCCATTTGGCAGATGTCACTTTGTTGATGTTTCAAGCTCTTCTCACACAAGGTAAACTAATTTATATATACATGATTTTGTAGTTTATCATTACTTGGGACAAATCATTATTACAGCACAAGGTATCACAAAGGGTAGTTTGCTAGTTTTATGTAGAATTCTATCAGACAATAAAAGATTAAACAGAGACTTAAAAGGGTTATTTTATCTGAAACAATGACATTAAAAGGGTGTGATGTTTGCAAAGTATGTTGTTGTTGCACCACTATGTTTCCCAGTACAGAGCCCAGATTTGAACTCTACCGATTAGTTGGGTGGGAGTCTTTGTAATTTAGAAGAAGAGACCGAGCGGAGGACCCCCAATACGTGACCTGCTACCTTCAAAGCTATCATTCCACTCTTAGGCTATTGCTACCTATTTAACGTGTGCCAACTACCATTAGTGTACACGATGGATCTTTAATTTAGCTGAGATAATGACCTTCTGAGAATGTAACCTCCTGGTGATGAGATTAGACATTCTGATCATGAGAATGAAGATTTTTGAACCAGACTACCCCAGTCTCTTAAGGAATCCATGTTAGAAAATGTGACTTGGACTCATTTTATTCAAGCATATTTCTGTAGAAGTATATGTCGGTTAAATAATACGGTAGCCAATGTGCATCGCGTTTAAAGATAACTATCAATTTGGGATTATATATTTGGAAATGGATCCGACTCACATACCGAGATTACTTTCCAAACCGACTTCTACCCAATTTGTTCGATCATTTGCAGTGCCTATTCAATTAACTAGAGGTTTTTGAATCAGCATCTACATCTATTAGTTGGTATTGTATACACATCTACCGAAAAAGAAATGCCACCGGTACTACAAAAAAACTTTTGCCATAGAGAAAACAAATAAATAGAACATGATTCAACTTGTCCTTCTCATACAAGTTTCAAAAGCCATTGGTCTAAGACAATTTACCCTTAGCATATCAAGTACGTCCAATTGAATGATTATGCTTTCTAATATATAAAATCATGAAAACATCATTCTAAACTTTATTCCTTTATTTGTTGATTGCATGATATAGTATTACGTGGCCTGAATTTCGGACAAAACGTTCTATGTAAAATGTTTTCGCCATTTTCAATTACACTAATTCGTAATATATATATCAGCAGTTTTAAAAAAAAATAACCTGTAGCAGTTCAATTTCATTTCTTTTTACTTATAACATGAAAAAGTGCGTCATCATTGTTATTAATAAATTACGAATATTTATTTTTGTTACATTTATGAATCTCAGTAAGACACTGTCCCACATGCTCAATAGCGGATTTGATTAAACTGATCAATTTATAGATTTCTATATATTTTCTTACGGGTCGTGACATCTTTATGATAAATTCACTTGCCTCCAAAAGTTAAGAAACAACCACTTTTAAGCCTAGTTTGAAACGGAACATCTTATGAGGATGACACGCGCACAAAACAGGTATGCATTCATTGCAACAGCCAAGTTTGTATAATAAAAGCGCATAAGTGATTTACAACAAGAAAGCAATCTAGCTGGAAAAGTCTATTCTAGGATAAATGAGTAATCACAGTTTTATGACGTAAAATGTAATCTAAACATAGCAAAAAAGAGTTTTAATAAGTGATATATCTACCTCTAGCTTAACTTTATTGGCGCCATCGACTTTGCATGCTGTCAATTAAGTTGTCGGTTACCGAAATGAGGATCAAAGACACGAAATAAGCTGTTTTCCAGCTCTCTTCGATGAGGACTTAAAGCAACAACCTATCTACTGAGATAGTCCCAATGATTTCTATGGGAACCAGTTCAAACTGGTCATTCCATTCACTCCAAATCGCATTCTGAATTGGTCACCCATGTGAATCTGGACTCCTCTTTAGAAAATACCGAAATCCATTGCTCTCTGGTACAGGAGACGTGTTTTCTTGCCCAAGATAAATGGGTCCATCTCTGTGTTTCGATGAGAGGGACACTTTGCAAAGAGACCTGTATGGTGGAGACGACTTCGCTCTGTACTAGAGGATATCCTTCGCTCTAATGCTACAGAATGATCTGCACAAGTTCTTGAACAAAACTGCTTCTTCTCCTTTGGTCTGACAAATCTAGAAGAGGTTTTCTGATGGTATTATAGCTCGTGATCGGTCTGGACACGTCTTCTGGACACAGAAGCTTTGATTCATATTGATTCCAAAGACGATGTACCACATTGGTGGACACATTAAAGAGGTCTTCTCATGGTATTATAACTCATGGTCGGTCTAGACATGTCTTCTGATCATAGAAACTTTGATTTGATATTGATTCCAGAGACGATGAGCCACATTGGGGGAGACATTAAAGCGTCTTTCAGTATCAGCTGTGACATTCCCATTTCCATCCGCCCGATTGTCCACCGAGTCGGACAAACTGCTTCTCTCAGATATTAAGGGACTCCACTGTCTATTGTCAGCAAATCTGTTAACAAAAGTTGAAAATAAGCAAAAGTCATACGCGTAATTACGAAAGCCTGATGTTTGCATATTTTACTCTCTCACATATATATCTGTTCTTTTCTATCAAAAGAAGTGGTTTATGCATAAATTTACATAAATTCATTTTTATATAAACTCTAAATTTTATAGTTTTCATTTTTTTAATGCTGATCTTCAAAAAAATATGCCATTCCTTATTTTTTGCAGGTCCCTTAACTTAATATTTGTCATTTATAAAAGTAACTAAATAATGATTTATATTTAATATAACAATCGGTTAGAGATGAAAACCAAAAGATGCATTTAAATATTCAATCTACATTGAAATGACTTAGAAAACATTTTCGGGCTAATGTTAATCTTTAAGTTCATAGTTTTGAGATTTTAATTTTGATAATTTGATTTCATACTTTTGTACTCTTAATTTCTTTTTTCATATTTAGCAGTTAAAATAGAGTTATTGTTACTCATTACCATAGTGCAGGAAAATCAACACCAATTCCAATGAAAACTTTAAAAATTTTCTCCTGGTCATCAAACAGCTGCCTCCAGGTGGCGTCTAAGCAATTAAGAAGGTGAGCAAGGCCAGAAGGTTAAGGAACTAGAGCAGAGGAAATAAATATTTTCCCCATTGGGAAATTTCATGTATTTCAAATGACCACTTCTAAACCTCGCCAAAGTCTTTTTGTGTTGGACTGCCTCAAAAGAGAGACAAATCACAACGTCTCAGTTATGAACTGGGGGGGGGGGACGCCGAATATAAAGTATTTCACTTTTGTGAAATGTGGGGGTTTTGCAAAAGAGTCGGTTCTACAGATTTGGTGACAGCAACCATTTCTAGTATTTATGAACAAAAATAAAAAGTTCAGTTTGAATGTTCGCTTTGCTTACAACTGAATGATTCAGTTCTACAAAGTTGGTGATTAAAAGATCACAACCATTTCTCGCATTTATGAACAAATAAAGATCACGTTTTGCCTACAACTAAATGATTCAGTAAGATTATCATCAGTTTTATTATTTGTTTTTAAACATTTTACATTAATGATTTGTTCTTATAATTCAGTATTTAAAATAAGAAAAATCTCTCTCAATTTAGTTATGAAATATATTAAAAGAAAATCAGCTAACAGTCATAGTTCTCTTACTGTATTTTTAATTAGAAAATGAACTTGATTTAAAAATTTAACCTAAATGTTGATTATATAAAGTCATTTAGAGTTTTAAATTTTTAACAAACCTGAACAAAGACGCGTAGATGACAAAAAGAGACGGCTTTATTTTTTTCAACGTTTCCGCTGCAAAATTTGCGTATGCTTAGAGTACAATAAGAGCAAATGTGAAAGTTTTATTAAATCCTATATTTTTGACAATTCTAACAGCTAAGGCTACATTTTTTATTTCCTAGGTAACTGTGATCCGAATGAGACACGTTGTCGAATTCTGATGTCGTTTTGGTGGGGCTTCTGTATTACCATTGTAGCTGGATACAACGGCAGTCTAATGTCTTTCATGGCCCATCCTGGCTCCTACCCTGCACTGGAGACTGTATCACAACTCGTAGAAGCGATCCGAGACAAACGCTTTGCCGCTGGAACAATTAAGAATTCGGCTGATTATACAGTATTCAGGGTAATTAGTCACTTTGAGAGAACTGTTACCCGCAAACTTCAAAGATGCATTATTAACTTAAATGATCGTTTCCCCCCCCCCCCATGTAAATATTGATTTTTTAATCTTTTCCCATTTTATGCTGTTTGGCAGTGGAGTTGTGCTAATTTTTTTTTTTTACCGGAACGCGTATATATAGTTATATAAACAGGGCCGATCCTGGGTGGGCGGCTGCATGTCTCAAATTTAACAACGGGGGTGGGGGAGTGATTTTCCATGATAATCCTGGCGGCGACGGTTATTTTTTTGTTTTTTTTTAGGTCTCATGTCCCAAATTTGACGACGGGGGGGGAGGGAGATTTCTCCCAATTTTCGCCTGTGACCAGGATTGGCCCTGTATATAGCATAAAAAGGAAAGGAAACGAAAATCATTTTGTGTAGATGTATATATATATATATATATATATATACATATATATATGTTTATTACAATAATAGGAAAGTTTAATAAAAATTAGTTAACAAATTATAAAATACGCATAGTAGATACTCAAACAATATTGCATAAATATTTTTAACAATACATGAAAACACTAATGGTTTTTATAAAATATTCCAAACAGGATTATTTTGACTTAGGTAGCGTGCATAGAATATTTTGCTAACAGTAGTACTTATTAATCTTATTTTTACATTGTATTGGTTCGGGTTCCGTTCAAACCCCTGTTTATAATAACACATAAAAATTCGTCAAAAATTAGAAAAAAAGAATCAGCAATTCTTTTTAATTTTTTTTTTTTTTTTTTTCAATACGTTAGCCAATTCTCGTTATCAGAAATCATCTTTAGTTCCGGAACGACGTTCCGTAGCGTTCCGGCTCGACAACACCACTGCTGTTTGGTAGTAAAATTATAAACTATGTATCTGCAAAAATTTCTGTGTCTATGGTAACATCAACGTCAGTGAATACTTATATTTCATTGGTTTAAAAAGCAATCTTGGGTGAAAGTATTCTCAGAATGAAGCTGTATAGTCTTATGAATATAATTTCATTTTGCGAAATTTTTCACCATGTCAGAAATAAGACCACAATTACCCTGCTTCTGATGCAAAAGCAGAATTTAATAGAAGCTGTAAATAGAGCATTATTAATATCTGTTTAAATTTTTATACATTTCTGACTCCAAACAATGTAAATGGATCTTTAGACATAATAAACATGCATGATATCTATTTTGATTGCAACAATTTTACATTTTCTTGCAACACAAAATGTTTCAACGTCATCATCAAGTCTTTCAACTTGTCTTATACATTACCTTGACAACTTTACTGAAAGTAACGGAGAACACTCATTTTTAAAATTTAAACTAAATTTAGGGCTAATATTTACTGTACGGTCACCCTTGGCGAGATTTTTCCACATTTGGAGATAAATAACATTTTTTTGGCAACCCAACAAATTCCGACAAATCGCAGATGAGGGATACCGATCAGGCAATATTTTTCAATATTTTGTTTATTTTTAGACCTCGCTTGTGCAAAATGACGAGATTTTTGGCAATTTTTTGAAAAAGTTGCCAAGGGTGATCGTACAGTAAATTTTTACCAAATTTAGATTTATAGCTATGACAACAGCATTTCTTTAAAATATAATACATTCTAAATGTTATTTACTATCCCGTTGACCATTTCTTCGAAAAATAATATGTCGCCAAATATCGCAGCTTTATGTCATAAATCTTTGATTTTTATTTATGTAACCCCAATGAATATCGGATATCAGGTCCTAAATTTTAATAACTTTTTTTTCAAAAGAAAAGATTAGACAGAAAGTTTCTTCATCAAAAAATAATTAAGTCTTATAAATTTTAATTTTTACATTGACATGGTTACAGGAAAAGAATAATAATTTTAAAATTTGCGTGAACTAAAACTAAGAAATATCAAACTTGAGTTTTCCATCTTGATCAGCTTGTGCAATCATTTAATTGTAACATCTGGTGCTAAGTTTCAATATTTGGCTGCATGTTTCTTACACATAATGATCGAATGTTTATGTTTGTATAATAAGACCTCAATTTGATCTGTAAAAAAGTATTTTCATGGAAGTATAATTTTTCTTTTCCTTCTTCTTAAAAACTAAGAAAAAAATTGGAACTACTTTGATATACCCCCCCCCCTCCCAAATCGGAAATTTGGTGACTTTTTTCTCGCCAAGCGAAATACCTGTTTTGGGCGACTTTTTTTCTGGCCAAGATGGATTCTCACTAAATACAAATAATTAATAACAAAAAAAACTAAAAAAATGATACAAAATTCAAGAAAATACTAAATTTGACAACAGCAAAAACCTAAAAGCTGAAAAATCCTAAATTTTACAAGACCAAAATAAGAAACCGCAACCCTAAAAAGTCCGTAGATTTGGCGCTTAATTTTTTTTTGGGGGGGGGGAGTATATCAAAGTTGTTCCAAAAAATTTATAAATCTTTGATAAAAAAATTATAAGGGAATGAAACCAGGATACGATTAAAAAAAAATAATTTCCTTTCTTATAAGTATAGGCCATTTTGATAATTTCCTGTTATTGATTATAATCATTAGAATCACTATCAATACATTTTTCTGGATATTAGAATTTAAATCCATAACTTTTTTTTTAAATATTTATTTTCCTAATTCATCTTTTCATTATATTTAAATATTTTGTTATTGTTTTTATATTACTATTGTATAATCATATTTTTAGTTATATGTAACTGGAATGTAATTATATAGTAGTCATAAAATGTATGTAAGTATAATAAACTGTATATACAACTTAAATAAAATCAAAATATTGCAATAGAAAGAAATGGAATCTTACTCCTTTCAATAAATCCGCTTTTTAACTTTATTATAATCATTCTTGATCATCATTTATATGTTATCGGCACAAAATTAACATTAAAAAAAATTTAAATCATCCTTGCCTATTTAAACTAATTATAAGGTGGATGTTATGATTTATTTATTGCTTACATAAGCAATCCAATATAAACATTTAATGTGCTTTACATACTACATGAAATAAATTTATCTTTACTGAATGATTCATAAGTATTTATTTCTTAATAGCGGTATCAAGAGAGACAAATCTCCAATAATATATAAAAAAACCCATCTCACTAAGATATTGGCCAACATTTTCTGTTCACTGAAGAGCTCATCCCACTGACAAATTTAGTAGTTTTGGATAGGTGGACAAAATTGTATATTCAACATTATGAGTGAAAACGATTATTTGTTTAACTAACAGACAAATTATAACTAATAAAATGACGTACACATGATCTCAACTGTAACGAAAGAAATAACCACTTTATGGTTAATATCTAAATAAACTGCAACTGTATCGGAATAAAACAATGTTTACGTATGCTTATACGTTAAGTATGATATAGTCCTAAATATAATCTAAACAAAAATCACATTCTTTCCTCCTATCAGGATTCCAATGAAGAGGGTCTGCGAGTGATCCTGGATTCCATGGAATCCAATCCAAACAACTTAGTGTCTCATGATGTGGATGGATTAAGGGAGTGTTTGCAACGCGATTACGCCTACATCGGAGGGGAACTGACCGTCAAAGCAGATATCTGGGATAACAGATTATTTCTGTTTGCTAAAGATTCTTTCCTCCAGTACGGCTATGCAGTGGCATTTGCTCCTGGTTTCAAATATGCTGACATTTTCAACAGAAAGTAAGAATTACATTTTAGGAATATTATGTAAAAATAGTTTTGTTCATATATATTTAGGTGAAAATGTGCTTTAGGTCCCCTGCTTGGTGCGTTTTCAAAAACGCCGATGCCATGGCGAAAATTCCACCGCTATTTCAAAGTGAAACTTAATAGACGACATTAGTGTTGACGTCATATTGTTTCCAAACATTTGCTGTTAAGCGTCATTTATCATTGAAACTGCCATAGACTTCGGTGATGGATTTTTAAATTGTTATTTTTGAAATTGATATTCATTATTTAAGGATAACGTATTTGTTAAAACTTTTAACCTTTTGTTTGCTTAACCTTTGATTCTCGCCAAATTGCAGTCACAGTTAATCACCAAGCTGGGCTTATTTCCAATCGTATTCTGGTTGCAACAGAACAATTTATTGTTCTGTGCCAACAAAAATCACCAATAAAATCGATAGCCAAACAAAAATCTCCAAGTTTGTCAAGAAGGCACTCTTAAATACAATATTAAACAAATGTTTACATTGTATTTGTTTGGAAACAGTTGTGGACATGGCGTCACACTAATGTCGTCAATGAAAAGGCTAAAAAAAAAAAGAGTAATTAAGGAGCATGCGCGAAAAAGCGCTTCAGATTCGCAAGTTGGCTAAGAAGGGGACCTAAACCGCAATTCAAACTATATTCATACCAATTTTATGCATGGTATATTTTGAAAGAATGACTTCACATTATTCAATTCCTACTATTAGTTCACACTCTCTCTATATATATCTTTTGTTCGAATTCTCAATTGTTAATAAAATAATATTTATTCATCCATTCTAATCCAAATGCATTTTTTAAACTGTAGTGTATGTTTTTTAACTTGATGGTAATACAGTTTTTTCAAAGAATAATACATTAATTAAATTTTATGAATGAATTTAATTGATTAATTTAATTAATTAATACAGAACTGGCAGATCTCATCAACAAGACATTTGGTGGACTTTAGACTTTTTGTTTTTTGCACTTCACACTTACTTATAGACACGACAGCAACAACAATTAATTAATTAAATTTGATTAACTGATTTTAGTTTTATATGGGAGAAAAATACAATATTTGTGTAGTGCTATCTTTATCTTAACATTGCTTACATTTTTAAATTTTATTTTTATTATTTTATAAATTAGTTTATTACTTCTTTTGAAAGTTCAACTTTGTGATTTTAATATAAATTAGTTAGAGATATGGAAAGTATTTGAGAGAGAGCTAAAAAAAATGAATAAAAAGTATTTATAAAGCAGTTTCTGCAATATAGTGAAGGGATGAACATAACTTGCAGTGGTAAAGCTGGTAGAGCGCCAGTGTAAAATCTTGATGCTTTCGGATCGATTCCCATCGAAGCATAAAAATAAGAGATGCTAAACAAAGTGGATTTTTTATTTATTTTATTTGCTGACCTTCACAAAACGGTCGATAAGAAGATTAATAAAAAGTAATTAAAATATTTTTCCCTTTGGAGGAATTGATTTTAATTATATATTAGGTTGGGGAGAAAGTAATCCATTATTTTTTCGGTAGACGTCTGTAGTGATCGATATCTCGTGAGGTATCCATCAAACAATTTCAGATTTATGCTCGTTGGAAAGGTGACATTTGACACTAAAATATTCTCTTGTGGTTTTTTTGTTTGATTAATTCAGTTACGAGTACAAGGTTTTAAAAATGGAAGACAACAAACAGACAATTCGATACATTTTTGTTTTTCTCTTGTAACGGCGAAGAAGATAGCCAGGTGGCTAAAACTGTGAAAGTTGTTTATCGTCCTATATAAGACTGTAATAACCAGTTACGTACAATTTTTGTTTCGTCGATTCCGTTCGGGTATTTTTGATGTCAGAGATGCACCTCGCATGTGGATACAGCATCGTCGAAAATGTCTGTAAAATATCAAAAATAATCGAAGTTAACCGCATGTCAGCAGTCGTAACGCGCAAAACCTAAAAATCTACATGAAAACTGTTTTAAACCTTTTTACAAAGCGAATCCAAAAGAAGTTACATAAAGTTCACGTGAAAATAATGGTTTTCTTTTTCCCCAACCTAATATATATATATTTTACTAGTTTTTAGAAAAATTACTTCTAAGCTCTAAGAAAAAGGTAAGGAGTAGAAATGAAAATTGAACTACTTATTTACTAATGAAAGTTAATTGAATAATATACCTCTTCTAAATTACATTATAATTTCAAAAAAAGAATTATTATCTAATTCTATTATATTTCATTTTCATTATTTTATAGATATCATAATAAATATTTATAAAATAAATATTTTTACGAGAGCATAAAAAAATTGAAAACTATTATTCACTTTAAGAATTATGTTCCATTCTCACAGTCTAGATTTCAATGTAACATTTGATTTTTATTTGCAAATTAAAGAAGAAAATATCTTTCTCTTTAAAAATTCAAATTTTTTTTCCTCAATTTCAATAACAACCGAACATTTTTTACAAAAAAAGAAAGAAATATGACACTTTTAACTTTTAATAAAGTAAGAATTGATTCACAGGAATATCATCTAAAGAAAGGTATTCATAATATATATATATATATATATATATATATATATATATATA
>JAPDSC010107224.1:0-10689 GCA_026290005.1 Latrodectus geometricus
CACACATCAATAACAGATAAAAAAAATATTATCATCTCTTAAAAAAGCAATAATATAATATTTAAAATAAGATAATTATACAGAAATTCCAGAAGTTACAGCACAGCTGACAAAATCAGTTTCACATTCGACAATGTTTTTATTTTTCCGAATCGCTTGATCAACAAAGTTTTGTCATACTTTTGCTCACCTAAGCATTTTTCCTCTCTATTATTTTTGGAAAATATAAAGAGAAATCTCAGTGCAATAGTAAAATTAGTACACACAGTAAATCCAGTGTAACTTTTAAATACAATATTTATTGTCATCATTAAACTTTAATGAAACTATAATGCGTACATGTAAAAGGGCTTATTGAAGAAAAGCAAAACTTCGCTGGTTCTGAAAATGAAATAAGGATCATAAACGGTTTCTTATGTGGTAAAGCATCGTTTTCAAGTCTTCAGGTATCGGTTTCCATACTTAGCCTAAAATAAGTCTGTCATAATGAAAGGGCTTTTTATAAATTATATGTATATATATATATATATATATATATATATATATATATAGCTAAAGTCTAATATTTCTCTTATTACGTCCTCTGCGGAGAGCAAAATGCTATTTTTGGTGTAGACCCCTTCACTCGATCTTGCTCAAAATTACGAGGTGTTTAAAGCAGCTTTAGCTCTTTTGTTGGATTCGCACAATAGATAGATCGAAATATTGTAATAATGTAGGAATCTATTATAATGTATACATATAAACTTCGGACTCTCCTTTGTCAAAAAAATTCTGAATTAAACTCTTAACTGTAGACTCTCTAATTTTTTCCCCTTTAAACGAAAAAAAAAAAAAAAAAAGAAAAAAAAAGAAAGAAAGAAAAGTTTATAAATATCAGTTTAACGGCCGTAAAACTGATGTTTGTAATATTTTCAAAATTTATCGATTAGAATTGCATTAATCTTGGTTAATTATAAACATGAGATAGAAAATTGAAATCTTTTTTAATCATGATGGAAATAATCAGTCATTTGCTCAGTTTTGCTTATATGAGAAGGAGAGAGTAAAAAATTTCGAAAATTTGTGTGCTCATATACTTGAATAGTATCGTATACTATGTAGTCCAATAGTGTACTATATCATATTTTAATGCAATGAAGTTAAAATTAATTGACTCATTATAACTTTAAAAGTATCAGGAAAATGAAGCATCTATTTCTTGCTGTGCATCAGAAGCTGGGATTGAACTCAACATCATACCTTCTTCATCACTAGTCCATATTGAAACGAACATATCACTAAATTTAAAATATATCTATAGAAATATTTTATAATAGATAATAATTTAATCCTGCAAAATAAGCTAACCTTTTTATAGGACATTTGACTGCATACTATATTTTGGTGCCAGTCAAGAGGCAGCTTAAAGCCTTCGAAATCAAGAGTTTACTTGTTCTCTCTTTTTCCTCAATCGATTGGAAATTTTTAGTATAAAATAAATTTGATCTTATTTGTGAACATTCGATAAATATTGAGATTTACTACCTATATTTATGATTTTTTAGATTTAGGTATGATATAAAAACTTGATAATTTGAATCTATCAAAATTTATTCTATTTATCAGAAATTTTTTAACAGTCAACTTTTTCGAACTATAATGAAATTTCATGGGAAGAACAAAAAACTTTTTCTGCGAATTCAAAAAATTATAAGAGCATATGCTTTAAAAATAGTAATGTTTTCCAAACATTGTCAAAGACCCCAATAATATTATACACAAAATTAAATAAGGACATAACTGAGTTTAAAATGTATTATCAAAACGAATGCTAAATTTTTTCCACTTTTAAATTGAAGGTGGTCTAGTGCAGAAAGGCATTATTCATGGTAGTAATTTGGTATCTTATCTAATCTGGGGGATGATAAAATGTGTTGAGAGAAAGAATTGATACATGTTAAAAATTCCGTTGGTCCAATATATATAGGCTTGATTTATAATTTGAGAAAGAATTACAAATGATTTATTAAATGACATGCCTTTTGTAATGATGTTAGTAGACCTTTAGTAAAAGTGAACATTATGGTCAGTATTAGCTATCTTTGGTTATATTATATTTGATGTAGCTATACATGGCGATTATTTTATTTATATAGCTATTAGTATAGTTTATATTTAATACAGCGATTAGTAGATATGTTTGGCGAAACAAGGATGACATAGACATAGGAATTTAGTTAGCAACATTAATGGTCGCTAAATGTTTCCTCCTAAAGAATAGTAACCATATAAGAAATCTAGAAAAAGAGGGCATTTTTAAATCGCTAACCCTAAAGATGGGTTTGATGTAAATTAGGGTTCCCCCTTGGTTTCGGGAAAAATTTGGCAATAAATTTTAATTTCTTGTATATGCTGATATTTTTATTACATTAACTAACGCAGTTTTAGGATTACCATTTTGTTATTAACATTTCAGGGCCAATCTTGGCGTCAAAAAATAGGTAATAAAACAAGGGATACCCTAAAGTAAACTTTTCCCCTAACGATGTATAAGAATACAATATACATATCAAGAATTCATTGAAATTTCTTTTCTGAAAGTATTTTTTAAACAAAAATTGAATGGTGCAAAAAAGGAAATAATGTAAAGTAGAGTAATTTAATATAAAGTGATGTATAAAATAATGAATTTATTATTGTCTTAATTAAAGTTATATGGTAAAAGTGAACATTATGGTCAGCGACATTTAGCCATTATTTTTCCTCCAAGCTGAAAATGACATAAGCATTAAAGTTTAGTTAGTAACCTTAATGGGTGCCAATCGGTTCTTTGTAAAATATATCCATCATACAAGAAATCGAGATTAAGATATCGACACTTTTAAATCGCTAATTGTAACGTAATTATTACGTCACTACGCCATCTTGGCAACATTTTTTGTAGCCAAAATGTTCAAATATTGGCATGAGGGATTATTCAGCAGCTGTCCCGGATCAAGCTTATCTTGGTTGCCAAAATTAGTCCTATCTAGAAAGTCACAGTAAGACCAATCTTGGCGATCCAATAAGTTTAGTTACATTATATGTAGCTCATTTTGATAACAAAGGATTTTATTTGGAAATATTATATTACAAGGATATTATTTTAAATTATTCTGATAAAAGCACAATTTTTTTCCTTTGAAGCTGTATTGTTGCATCTTTTATAAGTAAAGTAACTGTCATACTTAAAATTTAATATTTTGCATTCCATATTTTTCAATATGGTATCAAGACAAATGACAATTTTTTTATTCTTTTAAACTATACCTAAGCAATTTAGCAAAATTTACAAATTATTACTATATGATGAAAATTACATTGTTAATTTGAAATTAACACACCAAAAAGAAAGAGAAGTGAAGTAAAAAACAAGTAAATATTTACTATCTATCAATTGGGAGCACACAAACTATTAAGTAAATAGATCTAATTATTGAGCATTATTCTTTTCTACAAAAAAGCCTACGCATCTAAATAATAACTCTGAAGAATAAAAAATGTAAATGCATATTTTTGAAATATTAGGATAATTCAATAAAATATCCTCATATTTAAAAAAGAAATAATAAATTTAAAAAAGAAAGCATAAGAACATGAATTTCGTAAATGTAAATAAAAATAAGGAAACATTAATAACAATAATTTCGATAATGTAAATACCAATAGAAAGGAAATTAGTAACATGAATTCTAATATAAACATAGGAACATTCTCAAAAAAATAAATATAAATTATAAAATATAATTAAAACGTTACTTAATAATTTTAGAAAAGAAGTTCAGGATCAGCATTTTTCGAGTGTAAATACAAAATAAAAAATACTCATTAAATTAAAAATTGATATAAAATAATTCTTTCATTTTATAACAATATAAATAATTCAAATTCCAAACATAAACTAAAAAAGAATACGTCAGCACAATTTTAAACAGTAACTTTAAACAATGAAAAAATAAAAAATGTATTATTTAAAAAATGAAAAAGAGAAACACAGCTCGGAATTTAAGTATCCAAAAGGTCAAATATTTAAATGAATGAATCCAGGCAAAAACTTTTAATAAAGTCAAAAAATAGAATAAAATTCTCTAAATTTCATCGCAATATCGTAAATACTACGGTTGCGGAAATAGAATTTTCTTCCTAATTCTTATTATTCTTGATCTCTATGACATAATACAAATCCAAATTCCCACATAAATAAGGATATTCTCCAAAAAATCACCAAATTCAGATATTGGCATGATGAATTTATACAGCAGTTGTACCCTTGGTCATACTATATAATATTGCACTAACAAATAATCTGAAAATAATAGCCCCAATTGAACCCACACACTTCCATCATCCAAACCATAGAGATATTTTAGACATTTTCATAACTAATACCAAATCCCCTCTGTCAACTCAAACACTCTATGACCTTTTTTCAAACCACCTCCTAGTTCTGGGACTAAAGAAAAAACGAAATAATAATTTTATTTCTAGAACCAGCTGGCAACTTTACTATAACATTCGTCAAGATAACATCAATAGAAACAGTGAACCTGATATCGGTGTAAATCTGAATACTGACTCAAACCTTCAAGAAGGGCAAAATAAAATTAATATTGAAATAAACAAATTTAATGAAGATATTAATAATGCAAAAAATATGGCCACCATAAAAATCACCACAAAATATCAGAATTATCATTAAATAAAGAAATCGCATCAGAAAGCAACTGCACTGATCATTGAACCTACGACTCAAAGTTGAAATTAACAAATTAAATAAACAAATTAAAAAACTTTGTCACCAATTTAAAACAGAACAGTGGAATGATAAAATAGCAAAATTAAATACTGAAAATAATTGTATTTGGACTTTTGCTAGATAGCTAAAAAGAAAAACAACCAATAGCCATAGCATAATTTGACCAACACACACACAGGACTAGTATATTCCAATCAAGAAAAATTGAACATCTATGTTCATACTTTATTCCAGCAATTTCAACCAAATAAAAATACCAACTTTAACTTCACTAACAACATCAATCAAATCACTCAAACCAAACCAAGAAGACTCATAACCTGGGTCCAACTACCCCCAGAGGAATTATTTGGAATGGGATATGGAGAACATTGCAACTACGACATATTTTACATGCCCCAGTCGCCATTAGTGAACACGACGGATCTTCGGAGTAACCGGGATTCGAGCTCAGTAACTCAGTGACGAGAACGACGACCTAACTACCCAGGCACTTCAAAGAACTTGAGTAGATGAAGAAAAAGTATTTTATTAACAATTGAAAGTTTGAACAAGGTACATATAGAGAGAGGCCATCGCAAAGACACTGCAAATAGTTCTACTATAATTTTGTATTTGGGGACTTCATGTCAAACAGCACAATTTTACTATAACAATTAAATGAGGTACAATATATTACTAAATTTAACTAATTATGTTTTAAACAATTGTAATTTTTAAAGAAAAATTAGGAATGAAACATATTATTACTCTGTTCATGCAAAAAATTTTTTTCTAAAATTGAAAAAATTGTTTACCAGTTTCCTAATAGTTTATAGTTAAAACATGAAATTGAATTATGTGTTAGTTTTCAAGTATTATTTTTATTTACATTTAAAAATCACGATAAACTTACAATTTTGTCTCGTGCTCATATTTAATATAGTCAAACAATGAAACATATTGAAAAAAAGAAATAAATGCGAGAAATTGTAAGAAGTAATATAATAAATTTTAAATTATGTACTCCATTGATATACTTCATTTATAGTATGTAATTGATGTATACGCGTTATTTTTAATATATAAAAGCAAAGCACCATTTTACAATTTTTGCTACATTGCAAATATACAAAAAGTTTATAAAAAATTAGCCCTCTTAAATAAATATAAAATAGCAGGTTTAACAATTTTTAAGTATTACATTTTCAATTACACAAGCATTTTAATGGGAGAGAAATTTATAATTTGCTGACAAGTGCCGAAAAGGCCTCCTAATCTTCCTCACGTAAAATTCAATCACCTAGAGGTATAAGAATGAGGTTCGATGTCTAGGCTACAACAAAAAATGTAGGCATATTATGTTGACGCCTTCGAATGGCCATGTTTACAAATTTTCCCGTTTTTAAATTGCAGTTCCAGATGATTTACTGAACTTTTTTCCAAAGGAATCTAAAAAGCTTAAAGGTTTACTAATATATGTAAATTCAATTGGAAAATATAAAAATATTGTATTCCCCAACCCTTTAAAGGGTACTCATTGTTCTAAGTAAAGTTATTTTAAATATAGTTTATACATTTTTCTGGTTGCGCGCTAGGAATGCCTCATGATTTTCTGGACTTAAGAGCACATGCACATAAAATTTTATAGGCTGATTATCTCTTGAGGATTGAAAGACTACATTTACAGCTTCGAAATGCTTAGCACCATTTAATGGATAACTTAATGCTCCGAAGTTGCTTTAATATCCCACCACCAGTAGGAATTTTATAAAAGTTGTAGAATGTTGAGATTTTTCTATTCACTCGTTTAAATAGCTTATTTCCCCTTTATTAATATTAAATGTTTTACTTATCTTGATTCTTTCGGGATTAAAAGTATCGGAAAAAGAGAATTTCAAGAGATAAAAAATGTATTGGTGTGGTTTTTAAACTTGTAATTTTCTTTCAAATATTTGATACATATATAATTTTTGAAAATCAGTGGCTCTAAGAAACTATTAAGAACTATAAATGTTTTATAAATACTTAAGGCATATAAATTATATGCCTGACTATTGTGGATACATTCATCATTTTTCAGTTCAAATCATTTGGGTCTTTCTCCAATATTTTTAAATTTTTATTCAGTAGAATCCCATTCACAGCTGGTTCAATTTTTATTTTATATAAATTACAAAATATGCATTTTTTTAAATTCACATTTAATTATCAGCATATTCTTTTAATTCCCTTTAGAATTTCAAACTCATTTGCAAATTTAATATTTGATACATTATTTTTAGATTCATTTTACTCATAGCTAAAAATGCATCTTATGCCAATATTGAATTTGTTGTATGCATCATTACTTAATAAGTATTTACTATTTTTTATTTTAATTGTATTGTAAATAAATGTAGTTGCATTGCAAAAATTTCTATTGTAATTTTTTCTTTAAATACAGATCTAGCCCCAGGGACCTCATAAGTTTTCTAAAATCAGCAATGTGAAACATTATGTGCCACGATAGTGTTCAGGAAGGTGACCACATTCTCCCTCCAGGGTTTCAGTAGTCTTCCTGTGAAGAGGGTGCCAACTCATATGTGAACTTGGTTCAATATTCTAATGCGCTTGGTGCTAGACGAGTACGGGCTATGTAAAATGTTCCACAATTATATATACTAAACTGTATCGTTTGCCAACAATTTTTTATTGATGGATTTATAAAAAGAGGGAGTAACGAAAATCAACTAAACTTCGCGTCATAATCATGTTTCTTCCTTAGAAGGGAAAGGAAAAAATGTTCTTGTATTGACACCAAAAAGAAATCAAAATAGAACACTTCCTAACTTTTTAATAAAATACGTTTGTATTTTCCTACATTTCCTGTAACTTTTTTTAAAAAATTCTTTTGGTTAATGTGTTACTTCATCCTTATTATCCATCTTATCTTACTTATATTGTATAATATTTCCGCATTATATGAAAACTGAAAACAAAATTTTTATATTTATAAAACAATCAAAATATTTTCTAACAATTAATCATTTTCGAGCTACTATTTTACAAAAATATTTCATTAAAGTTCAGAGTTAATGTTTTAATATAAAGGAAAACTTGTACGTGCAGACCAGTAAAATTGCTTCACGCATTACACATGTGAAATTTACACGGAAAGACAATGCTTCACAAACGGTTACTTGCTCCTCATTGCACAATCTATGCAGGATTTGCTTCCTTTTAATGATTATTGATGTCTCCCAATTTCTGAGCATCTTTTGATAGTTTATATGTGTAAATGATCCTGGGGGATATCATGACAGACCAAAGGATAGACACCAGACGAAGAGGAAGACCCTGTCTTCCAGCTGCATGAGGCTAAAGACTGCAACCTGTCAAAAAAACTACTGTGGCGAAGCCTTCCAATTATTAGCTTTTCAAAGTATTTATCGAAAATGAGTAGGGATAGTGACACCTACAATTTATTTATAAGAAGCAATCACATATACAAATTGCATTTGAATATTGCTATAAAGCATTGTGCGAGGAAATGCTTAAAACAAAGCACATTTCATTTTAGGGAAATTGAGCCATAGCATATTAAAATTCCAGTAACTGTAGTGCAATATTGCTGCTGTCATCAGTTGAGATCCCAAGGCGGTTTGCAAAATATGGAATCGATAGGTTCAAAATGGTCTGTATCAATGACTCACTATCGCTAACAAGATGTATTACTCCATGGCACAAGTTCTAAAATAAGAAATAGCATGGTTTGCAAGACAAATGTCTGCAAACAATGAACAATTCATTTAAGTAGCAAGTACGAACTTGGACACTAGAAAGGAATAACATATTTTTAGAACCTAAATTCTGTGTGTTTACAGCATCATGATAGACACATGCCCAGTGAGGTTATTGATTCGGGTCTTAGTCATGATTTGTTCGCATTGATTGCAATTTGGAGAGAGGCAGTTTCAAGAATGTTGCTGCAAGGCCCATGTAGTTCTACCATTTATTCACATAAATCATAAATTTCCTCAAAATAGCTACATAATAAATAACGAGCTGCAAACATGATTTTAGTGAATGACCGCCACGATTTACAGGCTAAGAACACGAAATTTACAAGACAAAGATGCAACATTATATAAAAAATGATTACTTTCAATCCATTTTTGAAAACAGATGGCAGTTGTTGTTGCTACACTAGCATGCTGCCCTGTACCTAGCTCTGAATCTGGCTCTACCAGTTAGGCAGTAGCAGATGGGTGAGTCATTATTGTGAATTGCATTGCAGTTATAGTTCTTTCAAATATGTTGAATTTCCACACTGTGAGCAAAAATCGGATTAATAAGCACAAGGCTGTAATATGCAACTTCATGCTGCACACCTCACCAGTTAAAATTATTAGCATCAGAAAAGATATGATCTCAATGGATTGTACAATGAAAACACAAAACTTGGTTGTATGCAAAATCAGTTTGACAATGTTTGTAGAAACATGGACTGTCAGCTGTAATCATGACTTCAGCAACTCCTGATGCTAAGTCACAGACAGAAGAATCTTCAACAATGTGATCAACAATGACAAGTTCAATGACAAGTTAGACTTGGGCTATATGTCACTGGAATAAAGATAAGAATTTCTGACAAGAATTTAAGTTTCTTTAGATAGTACAGAATTATTAAATTTTAGTTTAAAACAGTAGAATTTAAAAAAAATATGAATTTTTTTAAAAGCTATTTAAAGGAAAATTTTATCAGTGATTTAATATGCAATTGAAAAAACTAACTTCATTTAAAAAAAATACTTAAAAATCAATTTATTTAGGAAATTCTTTTATATGATAACTAAAATTGAAAAAAATAAAACTAAAAAATGAGTCATTGATTCAGTTTTCAGGGAATTTATTGTTTATACAGGCTTTGGATTTGCAATTTATACATAAAACAAAACGTTAAAGCTGCACCGATATTTTTCATTGACTATTTCCCATAACATGGGGTAAAATAAATAAAAACAATAATTTTCTAAAATTACTGCTGAAATGCCTGCACTTTAAAAATATCACACAAATTTAATAACTAATAAAACATCGAAATCTGTAAACAAGAGTCTGACATAAAATATATATTAATTTTTTTTCTTCAAGTGCAGATAAGAATAAATTTCTCTCAAACGAATTTTTCAAATAAACTAAAAAAATTTTTATATACATATATTTAAATATTACTTTTATGAAAAAAACAACAAGATGGTACAAATAAATTATAGTTTGACAGAAAACAATTCTAACACACATCAGCAGTAATTCTAGAAAAAGCTTTTCACAGATTGATGTGTTCCAAAATAATTTATTTTTGCCAAATAAAAAAAAAATTGTATATTGAAGTGGCTAACCATATACGTAGAAGAAAAAAATTTGATCAGTCACAATCAATGCTCAAATATAATGATAAATATATCATTAATTAAAAAAGCAAAATTTTAAATTGATAGCTTAAACACAAGATTTGACAAACTATAGATATCTACTATGTCAGCAAATTTTGATACACAGAACTCTGTAATGTCTGTTGCAAGAACAAAGATTGGAAGTTTAATAGGACACTTGCGAAAGTTTTTGTACTGTTACTTTGCTCCTTCTACATGATGAAATATACATATATATGAAATGCCAAACATCCAACTATATTTTCTTAAAGTATTAATGAATATAAAATCAATTCTTCCATTTTGTGGAAGTTAAACATGTCACCTTAGTAGCTTAAATGGACACAACATATACAGAC
Organism: Latrodectus geometricus; assembly: GCA_026290005.1. Classification (NCBI taxonomy): domain Eukaryota; kingdom Metazoa; phylum Arthropoda; class Arachnida; order Araneae; family Theridiidae; genus Latrodectus; species Latrodectus geometricus. The sequence continues at coordinate 10,533 of JAPDSC010107224.1, forward strand.
GACATACTTGACAAAATATGACTAAAGCAAACTTTGATCATATTTTAAATGCAATTAGTGAAAAATTTCCTTAACAATACAAAAATTACACCACAAACTTTTAAGTGCCATGGAACTATAGGTGACACAAATATGGGAGAACATTTTCTGCTCAATA
>JAPDSC010107227.1:0-20686 GCA_026290005.1 Latrodectus geometricus
AAATCGCTTGCAATTAAAATTTAGATTATACTTTGCATTTTCATCTATTGCCAAAAACTTTTGTTATTTGTAATTTAAATATTTTTACCTTAATATACGCTGGCAATTAAAATTTAGATTATACCTCGTATTATCTATTGCCAAAAACTTTTATGTTATTTGTAATTTAAATATTTTACCTTATAAAATCGCTTGTAATTAAAATTTAGATTATACTTTGCATTTTCATCTATTGCCAAAAACTTTTGTTATTGGTAATTTAAATATTTTTACCTTATAAAATAGCTTGCAATTAAAATTTAGACTGTATTTTTTAATTTTCATCTATTGCCAAAAACTTTTGTTATTTAAATACTTTTACCTTGTAAAATCGCTTGCAATTAAGATTTAATACTTGTTTAATTAAAATCGATAGAATGCCTCACGATTAAATTAATCACAATTTTTCTTTTGAATTTGCTGCTGATCGCATTAAAGTATATACGAGACGAAGAACTAACTTCCAACTAACAGCTGAAAAGTTTCAAAATTGGTGCTTTGAGGACGCAGAAGGGAATTATTTCTAGAGCACTTGGCGTGTGCCCGGCAGAGGATATAAATCCCCAAATGAGCATTCCTCTACTTCCGATTTCGACTGTTTCTTCAGAACAGATGGCACATACGATTGGAACGTTTCCTGTCTGGGCCGCCTCCCCAGGATTTCGATGGAAAAACAGGGGAACTGCAGGCCATTCTCTTTCGTTTTCTAGGTAAACGCTCCTCATACAAAGACACGAATTCATAGTGCTCACAATCACTCTTCGGCTCGTTTTATTATTAAATGACAGCTTGTGTCAAGGAAAAGGGGTGTAGAATTCTCATTAAAAAAATGTTTCATATTACCAAAATACCAAGGATTCTAAATGAATCATCAGAAAATCAGTGATAAATCAAAAAGTTAAAGAAAATAATTGAGCAATAATTATCCATTTATTTTTATAAATTAATTTAACTGCTTTTAGATTTGAATTCGATATTGTATCATATTGATAGATTGATTTTATAAAGGTATAAATGCCCACAAACATGCGATCAAATCTCCAAATGAATTCAGAATCAAAAACTAGTTCATTCTATATATTTTTTTTTATAATTAGATGTTTCAAGAATACTGTATAAGAATAAGGAGAAGAAGCATAGAGTCATTTGCCCCTGCTGATTTTAGAAACTAAATCTTTAGATTTCTTAACGAAACATTTTGTGGATAGCTTCGATAATTTTTCCACCATTTAAATACGCACAAAAGCTTTTAAGCATTTGTTACTTGAGATGTAATCAAAAAAGCTTTCTTTTAACAGAATGTCACGGAGTAAAATAACGAAATTTAATTTTAAAATCTCCACTGTCCGGGATTGAGTATTTAAGGATTACACGGAATGAAATGAACAGGATGTCGGTCTTTGGTTAAATTAAAACTTACTGCTTCGTTGTGAAGTTTTGATTGCAGAGCTATTCATTTAACTCTTAATCAAAGCTGATTTTAAACAAAACCTTATGGCGTGATGCATGATATTCGGGAATTCGACTTGTTTTAGGAATGAAAGGTTATGGCTCTTTTATCCTTCAAAGAATTGTCAAGCCCGCGTAACAGCTAGAAACAAAGCATGCATAATTTTTCACTCACTGTAACGAAAGTGTTTTTGATTTTTCCAATACGACACCGATCGAAAATGCTTTTGCCGTATGCGTAAAACAAATGCTTAAGACGTGATGCATGGTATTCGGGATTCGATTTGTTTCAGGAACGAAAGCGTATGGTTTTTCATCCTTCAGATAATTGAATTAATCTGTGTAACAGCTAGGAGTAGAAACAAAGTATGCATAGTAATTTCTCAGAGTTTTCACTCACTGCAACGAAAGTGTTTTCGATTTTTCCAATATGCCACCGATCAGAAATGCATTGGAATGCGGATGGAAATATCCCGTCTCCGATAGTTACAATTTTCAAGCGTTCTATAGATAAATGAATTTGTTTCCGGCTAATCTATAAGTGAAATTTATTTCGGGGGGGGGGGTGAATGGCATTTTGAACAAAGCTAAATATGACAAAAATAGTAAATATCGTTTTTTTCCCGAAAGGAATATTTCCTGTTTTTCACCGGAAGCAGCGAATCGCTGATTTTTTAACAAAGGGCTAATGAACTTGCGAAGCAATTAACTGCGCATTGGTCTTACCAATCCAGAATAAAAACATTATGCTAGAACCATGACTCAAATTTAAAGACAGCAGCACCCCTCTATATAACGATGTCCCGATATGACTTTAATAATCGCATTCAACAATGTCTCCGGAATATAGCAACCGCTAATCACAATCTGATTTCTGGAAATGAAAACCACAAGCATTCAAGGGTGGGATTGCGATTACCAAGAAATGCATCATCGGAATCACTTTATGGCGGAATAAAATGGGAGTAGATTTCGCGAAACGCGGATCTGTGTCTTACGTGCAGGAAATTTTGGCGCTGCGGTATCTGGAGTCAACTGACAACTTGGCGCCAAGTGTGGTTGATTAAGGAAAATTGCACACTACTAAAATCACAATGAAATGAAACATACTGAATAATGCGAAAAAATTAATTAATCTCAAATTATAACACCAGGTACTACAAATCCCTGGATGAATTAAAAGATTACAATATGAGATTAAATACAGAGTATAACGAAGGCAGTCTTAATTCTAATTGTGTATAAATGTTTTTTTGCAACTCGAAACATAAATATGATATAACGCATGTATTTCTAACGAGAGACAAATCAAATTATACATCCATCAAAACGCAAAAATTAGTTGCAAATTCATGAATGATCTTAAACAATTACATCATAATCGTAGTATACATATACATACATACATACATACATATACATACATATATACATATACATACATACATATATACATCATACATACTCGTGTCATACAACTCAGGTAGTATGACACGAGTGTTTCTAGACTGGCCCATCTCTAAAAATCTGTTTCTGAGCTTTCGCCTCAACACGTGGAAGAGTTCGTCATCAAATCATATAGTTTATTAATTACAAATACTACCTTTCAAAGCGCACTTTCATATCTTGTATTAAAGAGTAAAATTTCGTGTTTTAGTTTGTCTCAATGCAATTGTTTCGGAGTTGGTTTTCTTTGTTCTTAATGGCCAAGTATCAATTTTTGTGTATGAAAGCTAATTCAATTATCTTTGGTGGTAAGACTCTCAAACCACTACAAGAATTCGGGACCAAGGTATAAGAATCAAACACAACGAACTGCTGAGCTGAAAGCCAGAACAGTAATACAGAACATTCAACAACCAATTCTCCATTTTTTTTAATTAGCTCACATTAGAATATGTCCTGGGTGATGATGATCCGACCTTATGAGCAATAACCCATTGTGGGTGAAATCATTCGATATTTTTATTGAAAAATTACTAATATGATAACTTTTGGGTCAATCTTAGTTCTCAATAAGAAGTTTAAAATAGAAATTAAAATCTCTAAGTTAAAAATTGAAGATTGGATAAAATATATTTTGTGATTTTTTTTTTTTTTTTTTTTTTAAAGAAAGGAATGACAAAAAATGAATTAATCACCAACATTTTGTTAAAAGTGTCGCTCATATTCATATCATATTTGCAAATAATTATTTTAAAAAAAAAGGAATTAACAACTTGAAGTATCTTGTACCTTATGAAAACAGAACTCAATCATATACAAAAAAAGGAAATTTAATTCGGCATATAAAGTGATATAAATCAATAGTGATTGTCTTTAATTTTATTTACTCCTTCTGCAGACGGGGTCTTTCTTTTTTTGATGAATAAGATATCATGTATCTGAGGGTATCTTCTAGAGTGAAAAGGGAAAGTTCCATTTTTTTATTATTAAAAAAAAAACGACGTGTGGCGTCCAACAGGGACAACAACACTAATCTGTTCAAAAACTTAATGGGCTTCGAGTCTAATAATTTTTATTAACGGCAAAAGCTACAATCAGTGCGCCGGGCTTCCCTTCCCCTAGGAGACACTCCACCGTCCAATCTGACGCCGCGGCCTTAATTTTTACGACGTCGGATACAACCGCTCTTGTAATACAGGGTTGTAAAAATGCAGGCCTGCCTCTGGTAGCGGGATCGCCGGTTGCCGATATTGATAATCCCGTTGGGCCGGCGATACACCATCCGATAGAGGCTTTTAATGTGTGAGGCGAGCATATCAAGGAACGGCATTAGAGGACCCTACCCTGTAATCTTCTTGTCAGGGTTGGCCATTAAGTGGAGGGGTCGAGGAAAGTTCGAGATCTACGAGGGGGTGCTTCCGTACCGGCGGTCTCACTTCTCCTTTGCCATTGTGTTTTCCCTTTTACTTTTGTTCGCAACCGCGTAAATGAAGCGGAAAAAAAAACCGAAATCATACTTATTAAAGTGGTCAAAGCAGAAAGAAGTAAGAAATGCGCCTTACAATGTTTATTTTAAACAAAACGCGGAGTTTTATTTAACTCCCTTCAGAAGGAGGGATCGGCAACGGTGATTACCTGGAAGGGTTTACTTATCCCATGTAACAAATTCTTCAAATTTAATTAAATAAGTGGTGGCATTTATTCTTCTACATACGATAAATAACATAAACTGCATAAAAATAAGCAGAAATGTTAGATGGACATCAAACAATTTTTAGAGACCTTATTCTGAAATTTAAGGTTGATAAATCAAATCTCATAGTTGATTTTCCAGGAAATATGTTATTTTCATCTTCTTAAATAATTTGCAGTTATTTATTTACTTTTTTTTTCAGTAAATGCTTAACATTGTAGAGTAAATGAAATATAAATTAGAAATTAATTAAAACTTAAATAATAAACAATCCCCCATTATCGAGATATTTTCCCTTCAATTTAAATTAATACAGTGCCACTTAACTCTTTAGACCTTAAAAAAATTATTTCTATTTTCTACCCTCTTAAAATAAATCCCCAGTTGAATTCGCATCTAAGATATGAATGCTTATGGGGATCAAGATATGATTTAAATTTGCAATTATGTCATTCACAAAGCAACCAATCTCATCAAATTTTATATCAAGCACAATTCTTGACATTACAGTAAACATCTCTTTTAATCGACATCGTTTCGTTTGTTTGAAGTTCGAATTATATGTCAAACTTGGCAGAAATATATTTCTAATGGAAATATATTCAGAAACTAAATATTAATTCTAATGGAATATTCTAAAAGCATAACAATTGGCAAGAATAACCATCGTTTGACTCAATTTTCTTATTAATAAGTCTTCAGACCGCTTGACAAAAATGAACTTCAATATTTTTTTACACATTCTGAATTATTTGTCAAGAGTATCAATCACTTGATGTGAATATATCACTGGACTTCTTTTCAGACGACTTGAAAGAAAATAAACGGCTAAGACTCGAAAAACAATTTATAATTGATCCGAATATTTCATGATTACGGCGAATTTTCTGGTCTGGGAACATCCTGAAAGCACGAAAATTTGGCAGGAGTGTCTTCAATACAATTCCTAATCAATTCAACAGATACAAAGTAATAAACAGTTATTCATCGAAGAATTATAAAACCCTCCGAGACGGTATTAATAATAATAAAAAAAATGGAAAATACACTTATTTCTTTATAGCAATAACTAATTGAAAAAGACGAGAACATACACACAAAGATGCTATGATCACGTTCGAAGGAACAATAACCATTTCTGAAAACTAAATAGAAAAAAAAAAGAACAGGTTTTTGGCCAATCATTATCAATCATTTCTCCATTTCAACGCTCGAGTGGATGGGATATCAAGAAATGAAACAAATGGCCAGGCATACAAAACCGAAATATTAAAAAAGCAAATTAAAAATATATATATTCGCAAAACCTAATTCATAACAGATATGTATACGGATAGATGTTTTTTTTCTTTTCGACTTTTGGACGTAAAGAGATATAGAATCTTTTGACCCGATCAAAACATGCGGGGTCAGCCACGCTAGCAGGAGGGGAAAGAGTTATATACGTCTGTTATGTACATTTAAACCTCATATAAGATAAACCCCCACAGCGCAGTGTTTACAAAAAATAATTTATTAGGCTATTGTAAAGGGGCATAAAAAGGATAAAGCTATCACATTCACAGTGAGGATGGGAATTAATGCAAATATGCGGCAACCCTACTATTAGCATGTACGCATAACCTTCCAGTCAAAAAAAAGTTTTTAATCTAATATAAATGCAGATGACAACACATAATATACAACTTAAAAGGTAATATTAAATTATTTTTAATAGCTTAGATATAAAAAAAAAGATTGATAGGAAAGGGCTTAAATCCTGAAATTGATTAATGGTTTAATTAAATGATATTTAAACAGAATATAATTGTTTAAAAGTCAGTTTTTCTCATTCAAAATGGAAATAACTTCTAATTGTGGATGTTCTGTATTAATGTGTTGCCAATATTTTGTAGAATGCATGAAATTAAAGTTGGAATGGGTAACTTTGTAAGTATAAATGTTAGCATAAAAGGTAAACATAGGATTCTTCACAATAACAATGTTTAATATCATGTTATATGTTTATTATTCATTAATAGCTAGTTAGAATTCTTGAAAATTATGTTATTGGGTAATGATTTGAAAGTGATTAATAGGTTCATTGTAATATTTAGAAATATATTATACAAATTGGGAAAAAAATAAAAGGGTAAAATGTTTTTTCTTAATTTTACTCCCACGCTATATATAAAGATGTCATATATCAGAAAATAAATGTTAAGAATACCTTCTCAAGTAATAAGGACATCTCCGGCTACATATAAAGTTTTGGATGAATTAATTACCTAAGGTGTTTCAGGGTTTTAAAATTACATTAAAAAGATTGCCCAAACGATTTGAAACAGAAAAGAAAAAAAAAAAGAGAGGAAATCCCTTACCCAACCTTACTCAAACAGTTTGCTAAAGGTGGAGGAACAGAAAAACCATGAAAAAAAAATAAAATAAAAAAAATCAAGACAAAGCTTCTGCATAGTGAAAGAGGCTAAAGAGAGAGAGAAAAAAAAAAGACACTTTTTGGCGGCTTTCTTGGTGTGCACTTCAAAAGCTGGCGGGTCATTTGGTCACGCTTTTATTGCAGTTCAATGGACGGTTACTAAGGAGCTGTTTAAAAGAGATGTGAGGTTGTCGCCACGTTAATTTGCCTTCGTATTAAAGCAAGAGCACGTACAGGAAAGGTGTCGGACACCCCCTCTCCTGGCCAATTTGTGTGGTTGAGCATCTTCTCAGGTATCCGGATGTCGTTTTGCACACCCCCGCATTCGAGGAAAAGCGAAAATTAACTAATCAAATGCTCGCTGGAGCAAAGTTTAAAGCTGTCATTACGCGCCAAATGTCTCCATCAGGATTGAACCGAGAGAAATTTAGGCGATTGACAATCTCAATGAGTTCCAGGCGAGTGGTTGCTCACCAGAAATTCTTGAGTCAGCTTATCGCCAAGAATAGATCTTCCGCAATCGGATAAACCCTTTGATTAAAATAGAAATCGGACAGAGACAGAAATAGGACTTTCTGTAATTAGACATCAATCATAAATTTTCAGACAGAAACTCATTTATTGATTCTAAGTAACTACATGAAATTAGGAGTTATTCTTCAGTTGCTGGATAATTCAGAGTGTACTCATGAAAGGGATTATAAGGCTGATGAGATAATTATTCTTAAAATGGGTAAAATAACTAATATTTGATAATCCCAAGATTTGAGACGAAATTCTTTTTTCGACACTACCAAATCACGAAGAGATAAGTATACTACATCCTTCGAACACTTAATATGTAACAGTGCAACGGGTATCGAACTCGCTATTCTGAGTAATGACGACTCAGCAAAATCCCTCGCATAGAAGTAAATGCAAAATAAAAGAATCGTTATGGAAAACGTATCGTTGAATTAAAAATAATTGGTTTACTAAGCGTACATGATTGAAAACTTTAAAAATATAATATGAACTGAAATTAAATAAAATTTGAATACTTACCAACTCTTTGCATGAAATTAAATAAATCGTCTAAAAATTCTTTTCTCCCTGGATCGTCACTGATTTCATAAAGCTATAACAAAGAAAAATTATATTAGTAACTCTAATAGCATAAAATATAAAAATTCATATAAAAATGGCAAAAATGCATAAACTTTCTGCAGTATAACATTTTAAAACTATATATATAATTCTATTGGAATAACTCAGATAAAATTCCGTTTTAATGTTACGATGATAAAAACCTTTCCCATTTAGAAATGTAATATAACAATATTTTATAACATATTATTACAAGCTAGAAATTCGTAAGTTTTAATAATTTCTTTAAAATGTATATTTTATTTATCCAAATAAAGAATAGAAATTTTAGAAATGAAAATTTTATTTGAATTCGAAACAATAGCGTAATAATAAAAAAATAAAAATTTTAATAACTGCCAATAAATACGGGAAAATTATGCGAGTTATTAATTAACTCTATTTTTCTGAAGAAAGTATTCTGATTTTAGTGCCATATTAGTTCATACCAAGTGATTGATACTTTAATTTAATGACGAATACTATTTTTTCACACGTGAATGTTATTTCTTATGAAATTTAGAATTACATTAAAACATTTATTTTTTTCTATCATATATAGAGTATTAATAAAAAATAACGTCTTACGTGCTAGAATGTATGATAATTTGGTATGTTGTCTCTTATATATACAGAAGTCAATAAAACTTCATCATAATTTACCTATACTAGTTAATCATTTACATATATACTCTATACAATAAGATTTTCCATAGTTAAATTTTATTCAGTTCATTAATTAAAAATAGTATAGAAGTTATACAGACAGCATGGTATTTTAAATGAATCACAATTCAAATGTTTTAATAAAAATGAAAACATTATAAATTATAAGTAATTTTAAAATTTTATTGGATATGATTGATATGTTTGATTGTAATTGTAATTTAGTGAATAACAAACACCCTTCTGGATTTGTGATCAATTAACGCAATTAATTAAATTAGCTTAATTGCAATTACTTTGCAAAATTACAAATAAATTTGGATCTCTCTCTAACTCGCTCGCAAGCACTTGATTTTTTTTTCTGCAAAATGCCAAAGTAAAAAAAAACAATGCTTCGGCCAGTTACATAAAATAATTCTGTAGATATTAGAAAGTATGTTCTAGAAAATTATATTACTGCTACCCTTTATTTACTGAAAACGAATCAAGTCAAAGATGTACGATAAGAAAATCAAACTCAGTTTAGAACATTGTATGTATTTTGATAACTTGTTGTTACAATATTTATGATAAGGACTGCATTATTCACCTGATAACTACGTGGTTGAAATGCATTAAAGGATAATATGTTAATGAAGTGTAGCACACAAACGAAATAAAATCGAACAAATCATTTAAAAAGAAATCGATGATATGGAGTTCTCTTTTTGTTCATCCTTTACCAATCATGTTCCAGTCCGAAAGTGCCCTTGACCCCCTGGCCAGTGTCGCATTTGAAAAAGAGGAAGATCTATTACCAGCGTTTTAAAAGAAAGGAACTGCTTAATAATTGCAAGCACACGCGGCAGAGGCATTCCAACCTTTGCCTATCTAACGAATCGCATTAATCCATCGAAATGGCTATAAATCTAAAACCACATCAAGATGAGAAGAAGAAGAAAAAAATAAAGATACAAACTAAGAAATACATAAAGAATGACTTCTGAAGAAACATGATGTCTTAGCGGAACAAATAAATACAAAAAAAGAAATTACAATCAAAATTCTCCCTGTATTCTCGCACTCAATCTTTTCATCCACGTCTTGCGTCTGTCAAGTCCTCCCCCTTGGAATCATCAATATCAAAAAGCACGTCTGAATTCCCGAACACCTGCGGTCTTGCCAATCGACGCTAAATTATTTAATTAAAAAAAGAGAAAACCTAGTTAGCCCTGTTGGTTTTTTCAATTTCCCCAATGAGCATGCGATCATTCTCGCTTTCATTCCTAAGCGAGCCGTTTCTTCAGTCCCAATAGAACGTTTTGTCGTTGAGTAAGCGATACGCAATTACGTTTTGTAAGCCCCCTTTCCCTACCTCCCACCCCCTGCAATGTCGTACAGGTAAAAAAAAATGCCCGGGCAGGCTACTAGGTGGGTATATCTGGGTGGAACGAATGTATATATCAATTGTCCCCATTCAGAGAAATAGTCTTCTGCCCTCCTTTTTCGTTTAACGATATCCTTTTTTTTTTTTCGTCTTGGAAAAGAATATAGCCATTTCATTTTTTTTGTTAGGTCTCTCTTTGGGAGTACTTATTAATCACGTGTCAACAGTCTTCTGCGGTTGAATGGCGAATAAAATGGATGGCCCGTCCGCCAAGCATTCAAAGGAGTGGAGGTCTTGTCGCGAGGCTGTCAGTGCTTCTTCTCCATTAACTTCTGAATGATCAGACCTCAGCGATAAATACAAATAGAAGCCCATGCCTGTCTCTTCGCAAGAAGTCCCATTATGTCCATTTGAGTTCAAAAATCTTAATCCCCCACGGAACCTTTAAACTTTAAACAATAACAGAAACAAATATAATCAGTTTCCACATTCAGCAACCATAATAATTATAACATTAAATTAATAGTTTTAATTTATCTCCAGGATTTTCATATCATTTAAAGTTAAATAATCAAAGTTACGCCAGAGATGAATCTGATATTATTGAACAACACAACTAAACCTAATTATTCTCTAAAATCAGCACATAAAATCTCTATTCACACATGCACACACGTTTATCACTAAAGCTTCATCAATTATCTATTTCAAAGAGATATTAAAATATAAATCACATGAATGGGAACCACTTTGATACACCTCCCCCCCCAAAAAAAATTACACTCCAAATCTGGCACTTCCTAGACTTTTTAGGGTTGCTCTTTCTTATTTTGATGTTACCAATTTAGGTTTTTTCAGCTTTTAGGTTTTTGCTGTTGCCAAATTTAGTATTTTCTTGTATTTTTTACCATTTCTGAGTTTTTTTTATAAAGTTTTTTATGTATTTATTATTTGTATTTAGCGAGAATCCATCTTGGCGAGAAAAAAAGGTATTTTGCTTGGTGAGAAAAAAAGTCACCAAATTTCCAAATTGGGGGGTATATTAAAGTAGTTCCCATGAATGATTTAAATCTACACTCACACATACTTAACCAAATATAATGTACAAACTGAGGGAATATTCCTATATGATTTATAAATAAGAGAAAATGAAATCTAGCATGAAGTACTAAATTTCATCTCCGAAGGAAACAGCATCGTCGATACACAAATGACCCGGACACAGGAATATTTTAGTAACATCTTTTATGTTTTTAACTTAAGAAGCCTGCTATTACATGTTCTCGCAAGGGATTCTACTTTTCTAGGTACTTATGTTTTTCCCACTATTGTCAGCTTTTCATCCATGCACGAACCATGTAAAGATTGTCAATCCGGAAACACTTGCTGGAAATTGTACTGGAAAAGTATAAGATATAAAGTTTCCCAACCTAAAGACAGGATCAATCATTTTAGCGATGAAATTCAAACATCTAGAAAAAACTCTCCATTTTATATTAGAGCATTCTTCTATTTGGCGGGAAATTTCACTGAGTGATAACTCAGCGAAATATCTCGCCAAATAGTTATACCTTTAATAGTTCATTTTTATTTAAAAAATTACCTAAATTATCATGCAATATTAACTGTAAGATTAAAATTATTTTTAAATTAAATTCAAACATTTAATTATTCTTTTGCATGTTAGAACGCTATTTAGCGATACATTCCATTGGATAATGATTATTAGTGCATTTTTATAAGCTTAATGCAATTATATTGTTTAAATAATAGAAAGAATTATCACTCAATTGAATACTGAATAAAATGTAATCCAAAAGAATTGGCGACGATTTTATCTTGCAGTATTTAGTGCAGTAATATAAATAAGAAAACTCGGAAGAGTTGATGAAATGGTTCAAATGCCATTAAAAGATAAAAATATGCAACTGTAATTTTAAAAACATTTTTAACATTGTTATCGAAGTAGAGAAATATATTGTAATTGTATAACTTAATTACGTTAAATTAAATAAATAAAATTTGTTGGAATACAATAATAATTGTTCAATTATATTTGCTTCAACATTCAATTATATTTGTTTCTTAATTTTTACAAATTTTTCATATTTTTTGTTTTATGAAATTAAAAACAAATTTTAAAATAAAAATCATGTAATTGGAAATGAAAATTAATAATGAAATATTCACATGAATAGATTTCAAATTGCATCACTTAAATAATTTATAATGCTAGTAAATATCCAGGTTAAGATGACAATTATTGAGATTTATCAATCGCAGGGAAAAAAAAAAAACTGCACAATCACGTTGTTAAATTACCGGAACAACAATTTTCTCGAAAAAGTCAACAAATCTTTTGTTAATTATCAAATTAGTGTAATCAAAATTATTCGATTAATTAAAATTGCATTAATTCAATCATTAACAATTAATACGATCTATCAGTGAAAAACAAACAGCAATTATATTGTTCAAATAACAGGAACAATTTTCTAAACTAATGAAGCAAACTCTTTGTTTATTTATGCTACAGAAAATATTTTCGATTTATCAAAATGACATTAATCCAATTAGAAATTGGTGTGATTTTTAAAACAGTGAAAACAACATAATTGTTATTTAACAGAAGATCTTCTAAAACAATGCAGAAAACAATTTTATAACTATCAAATTAATATTACAAAAATTTCTGCCATTTACTAAAATGACATTAATCCAATATATATACACCAAGAGCAAATCTCAAAAGATAAATATATTTTTTTTTTAAAAAAAAAGTTTCGCATATTAAAAAAGTTTATAACATTCATTAGGAAAAAAAAAAGTTTTTCGTTAGAGAACTAATGTAAGTATATATAATAATAATGATTAATTCTCGAAATTACTTCAATATCTTTTCCCCAAGTCATTAACCAAAGGAAAATTGTGAATTAAATAGCGTGCTGGCATCGGAGAAGAAATCTGAATGCAGCATTTGATGCACAAACGGCTTTGGAACAAAATCCACCCCCTCCGAATAAAATAATACGAACAGAGGATCCACTCATGCGAAAAAGGATGCTTCTCATCAAAAATCGATAACGATAACAACAGCGAAAGAGGTTCGAAAAAAAAATGCAAAAATAAAAACGATACGATGATCGTCATTATCATCGATGAGAGGTCATTAATGAAAATGTCAAGTCGCTATCAATTACGCCCAACAGTACTACGTAAGAAATCGAACCATTATGTAAATTTAATGAAGAACATGCTATTATAATGCATCAATGAAACTATTTTGAATTTTTTTTAGCTCCTTTTTTTCCAACATAAAAGATTAAATACGGAGTAAACTCAAGGAATTTTTTTTCTCCTTCCAGATTCACTTTTTACATTTTTTAATGCAAATCTAAAAATATCCATCAGACGATAAAATTATGATTTGATTCTGGGCATCACGGAATGGAAGTTGAGTTGTTCTTTTAAATAAATCACATTAAATAAACTATAAACTTAATAAATATCTTTTTTTTTTTAATATTTAATAAGAATTGTGAAAAATATTTTTTTTTTACGAGTAAACTCATGGTTTTTCTCCCATTAGATTCACTTTTTACATTTTCTTTAATACAAATCTAAATGTTCTTTTCGATTGAATTTCTTAACTGCTAATTTAACCGTTAATTATGCAACATAGTATTCATTTTAGAAAATTGAAAACATGCATTAACTTGAAAACATTAGTCAATAAAAATATTAAATTTAAATTAAAAATATAATGCTTTATAATATTAAAAGCAAATTTAAATTATATATAAATATGATTTGTAATTTATTTTAAAATGTTTGGTATGTGCAAGTTAGTATTCCACAAATTTAATAGTTTATTTGGTGTTTTTTAAGAGTAATTAAGTTGTGGTCTGTCTTTTTTATTTATATGTTAACTTAAAACTGTTGTTTTGTTAGTTGAATATTTTTTAAAACCAAACTGTGATTTAAAGTTTGTTTTCAGATTTTAAATAGGTATTAAAAATGCTTAAATATTGCTTAAGAATAACCACTTGGGTATTTACAAGTGTGAAAACATATTCGAAAGTTTCAGAAAATTTAATAATAGCTACAAAACATTTTAAAAAGTTACGCAAAAAGAAACTTCCAGCAATTATTTTCCATCAACATTCAAAATTTAATCCAATTATACTTTCCTTTTTCGTTGAGGAATATTAAAATAAATTAATACTTTTCAATCAGTTCCCAAACATTTGAATATAATATCATGCCTTAAATAAAATATTATTATTACTTAAGCAGTCGACATTAAATTTATTCACTTTGTGCCTTCAAGATGCATTGGGATTATTGGCGACAATGGAATTTATTTATCAAACAGTTGAAACAGCCAAATCTTGGCGTTTTTTATGAATTCCGGTATGAGTTTCGCCAAATCATTGCGTCTAATCTTGAAATGCATTACATGTTTCAGAAAAAACAAATCCAGTTCTCGATTTCAATGGTAACAATAACAGAGAGGAAAAGTGGTGGGGGAAAAAAAGTATTTATCTAAAAGCATAAAATGTTCCAGCTCGAGAGAGTGAAGCAAACATGACAGTGACGCTTTTGACGTGACACTAATGCCCGGAGAAATTGAGTTTGCCCAACCGCAGGTAACGGATTAACCGCAATTAAACTGTCCCAGACGCTAACAATTATCACCGCTCGCCGGGCTTTGATCAAATTTGGAGATGCTGTGCATGTTAAAGGCTGGGGGACGGGGGGGCCTCGTTAATTAAGGGGATCGGCGTTTTTGTGTGACGAGGGGGGATAATAACATCGCATTAATTTGAAGGAAAATTGTTGCCTTCTAATTACGAGTAGTGGAGGTTAATTCAGGTTGTCACAAGGGATCGTGTCTGTTTGTTCAGTGGAGAGTGACGGGCCTTTAAATGTAACCAAATGTACCCTGGGTGGTCATGCACCATCCCTTCTTCATGCACACTTTCTCATACAAATTCTTTTCTATATACATATACGGTAATTTTTTTGTTTACAAATCTAAGCCAAAACTTTCTAATTTACTTAGAGCAAACATATTGTTTTAAATAATAACTTTTTAATGACTACTATTTGATTTATTATCAGTTTTTAAGTAAATTAAATATAATAAACTTCTTTGGAATTAAGTAATTACATTTTTTTGAAATCCCGAACATAATTTTACAGAAGCAAAATTTTTACTACTTTTAAAAACATTACGAAAAAAAACTAAGAAATAATTAAAATTTAGAAAATACATAAGTGCAGAGAGATTTTTTTTTTACTTTACAGTGGACGTAATTACAACAATATATTTCATTAAATTGTCACCATTTTCATCAATGAAACTTTTACTTTATCATAATGTAATTTCAATCGAATAAAAAAAGAAATTTGCTATCTGAATTTATGAAACAGCCTGTTCACCACACTTAAATAAACAATCAAAACAAACTCCAAAAGTTGTCGATAGATGGCGACAGCAAATGTAAATAAAATGTTCATGTAGCAATACTAAAAAAGTCAAAATGTTAACGCATCAACCAACCCATTAAATATGGTTCTAAAAATAGTACAAAAATTTCCGAGTCTAGAAATGTATTTAACTATCTAGAGCTCTGATATACTACTTTAGCACGAAAAAGCACAGTTGGCGTGCAGATATGGTGTAAAATTTTTGACATTTTAGTAAACATTAAATGGTTTTCAAATTATAACGACTTGTAATTCGAAATAATGCATAGTCACGGTGTCGATATAGGTATGCCTATTTCTCGTGAGTTATAGCTAAATGATAGATTAACATTTAAATTATAACAGATCGTGCCAACAAAAGTTACTGCAATATAAACACTAATTAAACATCTTAAGCAAAGAGTTTCGTTTGAGTAACTTTTTAGTTTATTTTTAAAAAACTACTTAAAATGAATAAGAAAAAAATCTTATTAAAGAAAACAAAAATATTCTCAATTACAAAAGTGATAAATCTAACTATATAAAAATTATTTGATCCAACTATACAAGGTTAACTATCTAGTATATTAAGCTTAAAGCAGCTAGATTATGAAATAAAGCAATGAGTTATATGAACGTGAAATAAAAAAAAAATTGTTCAAAGAATAACTAGTAAGTGCATGAGAATATATTAGAATTATAAAAAGAAACATAATAATGTACAAGCACCATAACACATGATAATAACAACATTTTTCTTTTCACTATATAAGTAAGAAAAATAATAGAAAATTATTTGAAAAATATATTTTCATGTTGCACATTGTATTTTGAATGAAAAATGAACTTATGATAGTATGCAATAATACTTTACAGGTGGCTAAAAGACGGAATCCAATCTTATAGTAAATATTCCAAAAAAATTTATTAACTAAAAATGAGAAACTCTCATATCCATCACTTAAAATAGATTACTTAAATGCATTCTGTAGGTGTAATTAAATTCATACTTTTACCTGCTCTGCATAGAAAATACTCTCAAACCATGGTAATTAATTTTATGGACCAGCATTTCACCAAGTAGCCCAACCTAGAACCACCCCTCCCCGAACCACCTTATAGACGCCTCTCCAGCCACAGGCCCTACCTACTGTTATCGCCAGTAGACCAATATTCGGATAAATAATTGCTAAATCTGCCATATATTTTGAAAATCATAGCCAGAAAGTCTTGACGTCATTGGACCAACCAGTTTTTTTTTTACTGCAGCAACTTTTTTCTAGGTATCTTACTAAGAGTGATTAATTTGGTGTCAGATTTCATCAAATCACTTTCTACTTCAAAAACTCCTCCTATTTTAAGGATGGTTCTGCAATTCTTTGCAAATGATACTGTTTATCATTTTTAGAGCGACATAACTTATTTACTCATAATGCTTTAACCACATAATAATTGTAAATTTGGCTGTTCGTTAAGATCATATTCACTGTCATTGGCTGTTTTTAAATAACACGTGTCAAACCATTCATGGCAATAAACCAATCAAATCACGTTCACAATTTATGTTTATTAAAAAATCTTTATTATATCTTTCATTATATTGTGTTAACCACTGAAAATTTGAATGAAGCATTGATTTCTTCATGGTTAAAGATGAAACTTTTTTTATGGAATTTTAGAGATGCATTCAAAAAATTTATTCGACCAAGAAAGTTGGTACAAATTCTGCCAAATTGACAATTGAGCAAAGAGCATATTTAACTGGGATTAAAACAAAATTTAATTAAAAAAAAGTTTGTAACATAGTTTATTTGTCAAAACAACTAAACATAAATGTGTTTTTAATACATTATTTTAACAAAAACAGTAACAACTGATATTGAATAAAGTTTCATATCGTGCTTTTAATATATTGTAACAGACATGCTCTTTTTAAAATAAAACTGCACTTTTTTTAAAAATACCATAAATTAATACCTAATCGTATTCTGTTCTACACAAAGTAAATTTTTATCATTTTGTGATGTAAAAGCAGACGTAATTATTAAAACAGAACTTCTATTTCAAATAATATAAATTGTTTATTAAGTTAACAAAGTAATAACTTATGTTATTTATGTACACTTATCAAATATTTGTACACTGTTGTCTATAGTTGGTGAAAAATCGTGTTGTTTGATGGTATTTTTCTGATCGATGTGATTTTACAAAAGAATTGAAATTTTAATAATTTTTTTGTCTAAAATTGTGTTTACAAAGATTTTAAAAATTGTTTAAATTGTTCTCTCAGATTTGGGGAAATTGATTGTAACTCCAAAATAAAAAAGTAATTCGATAAGACTAGTAGAAGGTTCTCTAAGCAGAATTTATAAAAATAAAAACAAAATTGAAGAAAAGTAACGTGATATATAAAGAGAAAAGGAGCAGATGGACTAATTAAGAGAAAAAGTAATGCTCCCTCAAGATATACGAATAGCATCCGGTGACTTTGTTTGCAAGGAGTTACCAAGAAAAGAACTGAATTTACGGGTGGTCACGTGATAAATGAGCGGTCAGTGCATGATTGGACAACATCAATCTGGCTGAAACACCCCCACCCCTTGAAAGCGTCTCCGTCACGTTAATGGACCATGGGAATGGATGATGGGGGTGAAGTAGGTGGGGGGAAGGACGAACCAGATGTAGATCAGGTAGTTTTTCTATAAACAAGAGAACCCTTAGTTGGACCAGTCCATACTATAAAATACGGGTCATATTCCGCCATGTTAAAAGGGGTGATAGGGTTTCAAGATTTTGGATTCTGAAGTGTAGGAGCTTATTTCTGGGTAGGAGTGGATAAGTGGAAAAAAAAGAAAAGGAGAAAAAAAAGGGGGTATTGCAGTAATTCCGAGAAATAGGAAAGGTCGAATCGGTCAAATCTACCCCCTTTTTTCCCTAACCAATGAGAAAATCCAGAGATTTTTTTTATGCTTTTCTGAAGGGGTGAAGTGATATGGATATCATGCTGACCCCTCGGACCTCAAGGCTATTGGGGAGGGTGCGAAATAAGGAGGGTGAAGACATTCCAACCGGTTAGCCTATTTATTTCTAGTGTCCTTTCCCATCGAATGAAGGTTAAGACAATCCCCCAGACTTTGAAAAGAGGGGTTGAGCAGAAGCAACTACCAACAGATTCCCTATTCCACAAATATTTTGATAGAAAATTAATAACACACATAAATTTAATAAATATACATATATATATACTTCAAATTAATGGCTAATTTACATGCATTTCTATATATATATATATATATCAATGTAACATTAAAATGAAAAAGAAAATTTAATATGGTTTTATGGTATTTTGAATTGTTATTATTAATTTTTAACATTAGAATTTACACATACATACATGTTAAAAAGTAAATTTCAGAAATGTAAATCAATAGGGATGGGGGGGGGGGGGAACATGACCACACTTTCCAAAAGTAATAACTTATGTCCACATAGTTTTGTTTTTAGAAAATTTGCACAACTTTTAGAGTTAGCTTATAATCTAAATAGAAAGTTTCGATCAAGCAATTCAAATATCTGAATTCTAAACACACTGAAACAAATTTCCAATTCATAATATTTCATATAAAAAAAAATTTAATGATTCATTTTAAGTATTTGATTTCAAAGTAAATAATGTAGGGAAAAAAAATATAAAATATTATTCTTAACACGCTGAAAATAAATATTTGAGATAAAATAGAAGATAAACACATCTTGCAGCAAATACTTTTTATGCAACAACATTCCATTTCTCAAACAAATATTTTCTAACTAGAAAAGAATTTTAAGTATATTTTTTCTCACCTACACACGTCGCGTTGATTTTATTTATAGAATTGAAGCGATAAAAATCTGTTTTCCCCCTTATATCCTCTATGAAAGTGATATTTATTTTTATTGCGTTGCTTCAACACACAAAACAGTTATAACTGATCTACAATGCTTCTCCGTTTTATTAAACCCGTTCTAGCAACAAAATTGGTCTTTCTAAAGTTCTTTTTTTTTTTTTTTTAACATTAACTAATTTTTTTTTCTTTTTTAAGTATTGTGTATTCAATTGTATTTGCTTTTAGAATAACTTGATTTCGATGGAATCAAAAAATTACATGAGGCACATTTGGCTTAAAATTGCGGAAAAGGGGGAGGAATACAGTCAAAAATCTTAATATTATATACTTCATAATAAAGGTGTATTCTAGTCTTGGATACAGGTTCAATGCTAACCAATATTGAGTAATGAGAGAAAAGTTTCAAGCAATTAAAAACCTAACAGCTCAGAGTATAAAAAATAAATAAAACATTTTAACATTTTTACAAATTTTCTATATTTTTTTTTGGATTCTATTTTAATTACATTGTATTTAAAGGTGTCTTTTTGGCAACATGGAGTTTAAAAGACGAATGCATAATCGCAATACCCATGTTTGGTTATTCAAAAATAGTTAGGATCAAACCCGAAACCTTTTAACTCTTAATATATTAGGTTGGGGAAAAAGTTATCCATTATTTTTTCGGTAGATGTCTGTAGTGATCACTATCTCGTGAGGTATCTATCAAACAATTTCAAATTTCTGCTCATTGGAAAGGTGACATTTGACACTAAAATATTCTCTTGCGGTTTTTTGTTTGTTTAATTCAGTTATGAGTACAAGGTTTTAAAAATAGAAAACAACAAACAGAAAAATCGATACATTTTAGTTTTTCTTTTATAATGGCGAAAATGCTAACCAGGTGGCTAAAATTGTGAAAGGTGTTTATCGTCCTATATATGACTGTAACAACCAGTTACGCACAATTTTGGTTTCGTCGATTCCGTTTGGGTATTTGGATGCTAAAGATGCACCGCGCATGGATACAACATCGTCGAGAATGTCTATAAAATATCAAAAATTATCAAACTTGACAGCATGTCAGCAGTCGTAGCTTCACACAAGACCTAAAAATCTACATGAAAACTGTTTTAAACCTTTTTACA
>JAPDSC010107228.1:0-10003 GCA_026290005.1 Latrodectus geometricus
AGATTAGCTCATTTATCCCTAGACTCTTGAAAATATTATAGAAAAAGAAAGGAATTTACCAAAAGGATTAGTACAAAAATTACGCAAAGAAAACTATGTACCTATGATTTTGCATTCAAAGTTTGTAAATTAGATGCAATTTCCACTTTTCTACAGAGTGCACTTTTCTACGGCTCCGTAACAAAATATAATTACATGTGATAGAATATCGCGCAGTAAAAGTGTATAACTCTTGTTCATTTTACCATTTGTATCGCAGTTTTTAATTTAAACTCATGAAAAGGAAAATAAATACATTAAAATAAAAAATAAAATTAAAATTATAAATTAAAATGATGCAACAGATTGATGCAGAGAAATTACTTGGTTTTAAATTTGGAGTTTTATATACACCACCTCTAAACTATGATAGCATATAAAAATATTTAATATGAAATAAAATGTAACTTAGCAAAAAAAAAATTATATTAAAGTTTTTTTTTGATAAAATGTAAATCAAATCATATATAGTATCGACTTTTCTTCCCATATTTAAACGAATCGTTTAAAAATATTCTGATGTTGGTATTTTTAGTAAAAAAAAATACACTTGCACAGTAATAATATTTATTACATATCATGGAATCAGTTCGCCAAAAAAAGAGGACACACATATTCGTGCATGTTTTTTTAATGAGTTAAAATGCAATATATTGTAATAGCCATTTTATGCACATTTAATTAAATAATTAAATGGCTATTGTAGTCAAAAAGTGCAAAAATTTATTTTATTTGACTTGAAACACGTAAAAAATAGTTTATTTGGAGGAAAAATATTTTATTTATTTTGAGTTGTAAAATTCTAATTTTTACAATTTTCCATACTTAAAAGAACTTTGTATTCTCAGCATATTTCTAGTTTCATTATATACTTTTCTATTGTTTTATATTACGTAAAAAGAAAAAGTAGTGTAACTTATTCTAACTTTTATTTAACTTTATTTGATTAACTAATAAAAATATTAAAGCTAAATCATTAATGTTCATTTACAATTATAACATTATATAAAATAGGAAATAATTATAAAATGTATCATTTTTTCCAATGAATAAATATACAAATCATGTCATTTATCACCGTTATTTCTCATAAATAAAGCTGATTAATAAATTTAATTTTTTTCAATTCTGTTTTATATAAGAAACAAGCGTCAGTTGAATGATTGATAAAAATATTTAGGAATACAAACACCTGAAGTTTATCAATCACTCAACTCAAACAAAAATTAAGAGCTGCTTAATATTTTCTCTAATTTTTTCCTAGTTATCATTGTTCATATTAAATTTAATTATATTCCTGTTAATATTTATTTAGATTTTACATTCTTTTTATGAAAAACTTCAAATCTCATATGTCTTTCAAATGCGTTTTAACGATCTTACCTTAACTCAGATAATTGAAAAATATAAAAGTGATTTTCTGTAACGTGTCACATTTATTACACCTTAATTACAAATACTAATTTTCCCATTCTCACGAATATATAAAAATTTATTTTTAGATATCAAGCGCGAGATTTTCGCTACCACCTTTCCATGGAAACTACTCATTTACTTACTTTAATACGAATAACGATTCTGTCTCCATACTGGCCGAGAATGAAAACAAAAGTTCTTGGTTACAGTTAATTGTCTGACTTTCAGAGCGTTGAAATAATAATCATAACGTATTCCAAAACTTTCTGCCGTTCTTGCGGTCTTGACATTTCTTAGTTTACTCCTTCAACATTCGCAACTTTAAAGACCACCATTTATTAAAAATGGTAACCATTTATTCCGCAATATTTTCAAAAATTGCTTATGTCTGCTTCAAAATTATTTAATTTTTTTTTTAATTTTATTTAAAAGATAATTTTTGAATTTGTGATGAATAAAATATGATATTTTTGCAAGTGTCTGTACTGTAATACGAAAGTTAATTTTTGAATTTATTCTGATATACAATCTTAAGGATTTATGGTTTCAAATTAAAAGGATTTTAATGATAAATCTATTTGATAGATACTTGAATGCATCAAAAAAATGTTAAAAAAATATCAAACTTGTCACTCTCCAAACGTCAAAGACATCAAAATATTTTTTGATTCAAACTAATAATTTAGTTTGAATTTTTTTAAATTTCAAACTAATAATTTAGAAATGTTTACCTACAGATGTGCTAAAAGATCCCTTATGGAATACAGTGCTCTTTCTTATGTATTCTTAATAGTTGTGATTTCTTATACGCTATTACTAATGGAATAGCAGTGCTTTACATAAAAAGAGTGATTTTATATTAATCTTTAAAATCTTCGATTTGCAATTAACCGAAATAATTTTCAAAATGCCTCTTAAATCATTAATAAATGAAAGTCTATAAATATTTTACGGTTATAATATTTATAAACCACAATAGATATTATTTAATGAATAAAATCATTAGCAGTTAGTAAAATATTATTTAAAAAATTTATTTCTATTAATGTGCATTTACTTATGCCGAATAAAGTGTGACGTAATTATAATTTTCTCTGCATTCTGAAAATATTTATTTTATTTGCTCATTATGAAAATATTTTTTAAGATACTGAATTACTAAAAATTTGCTTATTACAGTATTTAAAATTATTATAGCAAGAAGCTACTGAAATTTGCATGAAAATAGATTCACATAACATTTTTAGTTACATTATTGACGAATTATTCATGATCTTCTTTCAACACAGCTTTTTTTCTTTTTCTTTCAAAATAGTTACATTTACATTTTTTTGAATGGTAGATATAGCATGCAAGTTGTACCCTCTAAAAGAAATAATGTTCATTTTAAATACTTACCGAAAACAGATATCAGTTTTTCATTTTTTGTCGTATAATTTGTTTGCTACAATATTATTATTTTCTCTAATGAAGAGGAAAATTAAACTGTGTTTTTAAATCTTATTTAAATGGAAGAGGAAAATTAAATTGTGTTTATAAATTTTATTTAAAAAACACAATTTAATTTTTCTCTTCATAATTTTATAAATTTATTAAATTATGAAGATGATTTATTCATAATTTAATACATTACTTAAATTTAATTGTGTAATTTAATTTTATACTTATACCTTTTAATTCTTTTCATATAAAATCTCACTTTCTTTTAAATTTATATTTAAGAGGCAATCTATTGATAAAATGAAAAATTAATTTTAAAAATTATATATTAGAATATATATATATATATATATATATATATATATTAGATTTTTATATTTTCAATGTGTTTAATTTTATAAATTTGAACATTTTTAATTATTATATACATATATTAACAATTTGAAATTCGAAATTTAAGTATTTATATTCTGCCTCCTCATTTAGGTTTTATATTTAATTCCAATCACATCATTATGTCTAATTTACTTGCTTTATTTATAGTAATTTTTTATTGAATACATATTTTTGTATTCATGGAAACATAAAAAGATAGGTCAACAAAATATATAAGAAAATTTAATAGTTAAATATAAAATAACTCACTGATAAAACATGAATTTACCTGCTTCTATTTAAAGGGAAAAATAATAATACTAAAGTGTCATGATTATATAAGTACATTTGAGAAGTGATGTGAAAATTATGATCTAACAAAATAAGAAAATCAAAAAATCTATAAAAATAAGATTTACTTTTTTCAACTTATGAGTGATGGTCAATTGATATGTAAACAATTCTTACTATAAAGTTACGTGAAAAGAAAAAATGATACGTTTTGGTTTTGCTATGCTCATTGACATTTGATACAGACAAGTTCTTAAAAAAGAAATAAAAATGTCACTAGATAAATCTTTATTGTTTTACCATTGGATAAAAAGAAGTGACATAAATCGACAAGAGCAAGAAATATAAAATAATGATTTTTCTTTGGGAAACTTTTTAAATATTCAAAAGCTTCTTAGTTATAACTTATTTCTAGACGAAATGTGAGAAAGAAATCCTGACATTCAGGTATTTCTCCGTTATTTAAAATATACTCATTAAAAAACACTTTGATTTTTAATTATTTTTTTTGATTATTAATTAATTTGTTTTCAAAACTTATTTTATAAAATATCTATATATTTCTCTTATGGTTTCTAAAAAGTATTACTGCATAATTTAATTATAATATGACGATTGCTTGATTATTTTTAAGGTTATTTTGTAATGTTTTATTCATAGCGATATTTATGAGTGATTTATTTTATACATCAGAACAAATTTACATCGTAATACAAGCAGCAACATTTTCAAACTTAAAATTAAGCAACATTGTAAAATATATTCATATTTATTGGTTAAGAAGTCTGTAAAAAAACAAGCACTTAAGAACCAAATATTAGTATGAAAACTGTTTAGAAATAGTCATAAAGGCCATTAAAATTAATAGCTTTGCGGGTGGTTGGAGCCAGGCTTTGGGTCTTCACTGGTTTCAATTTCTAAATTGGAAGATTCAAATGGTGCTGCCATCTATGAGCCATAAGTCGTACTTCCATCTTCGTATGAGAGTCCTCTATTCAAAAACAGAAGACGCTCTCTCTGAATTCATTTGACATGTCTCTGACGGGCGGGCTTGGCGTTGCCAAATGTCATCAGAAACCAACAACAAGGCCTTTAAAAGCGTAAATGGTTTTGGAAGATTTAGTTAAAACTACACAGTTACAGCTCCATTTTTTTCATATTGTTGCTTTTTAAATTATTTTTTTCTCTTTTGAGATTTCAAAAATTTGAGCTTTACAGGTTTCTGGAATGAAAATTTGTAGATTTCCTTAAAACATATGTAAAAGCAAATGTAATTACGATTTCAGAAGTTGGATTAGTTTCCAAAATAATTTTAGACACATTATCGAATTAAATATCATGCAACTAAGTGTCAACTATGTAGAAATTGAAACAGTGTTTATTAAATTAGTGATTGATAGAGATTTATAATTGAACACAGAGCCAGACCATGAATACAATTGTAGCATCTGATAAAAGGGTAAAATCATAATTCAACTGAACAGAGCATGCTCTGATATTTTTTCTGTATCTTCTCTTGCGTTGGAGCAAAAGACTCTCCAATATATTTGGGCCATCAGCATCAGACTTATCATTAGATGCCTCGCGAACCACAATTGTTAAAAGAGCCTCAGCACTCTTTAGTGAATGCTACAGATTTTAGGTGAAGTCTAAATTCAAACTTACTACCCTCCAATAACGAAAACGTTGATCTAACTAACAGAGTAATGGCAGCCTCAAATGAACAGTGATAGAACTGACTTGTGTACGCATTACATGGATTTAATAGTGATAAATCATTTTCAATTATATTATGTGATATTTCTCATTTTAAGATGCAAAAGGAGCAAAAGATTGAAAAAACTATTAATTAGATAAAAACGTTTTTTGAAACATTTTCCATTTTTTTATCAAGAGAAATGTATTTTAAAGTTTATTATCAATTTTTTTTAAATTTGTGACAGCTTTAACATGATTTTTTTCACCAATGTCATGGCGTTTTAAGAACTTGTATATCTTATACCGAACATGCTGCTTACTGATACTATATAATGTGAATTAGATACTTTTCATAATATTTTAATATAACAAAAATTTTAATAAACAGTAATAATTTAATGCTATGAATAATAATTTTAAGTAAGGAGTTAATTGTAAAATTAAAATATAATCCTAAATATCTAAGAAATTATTTTATTTTATAGGCTTAGAAAAATAAATCTGGATAAAATATAAGATGTGAAAATAAAACATATATTTTAATAAATGATTCAAATAACAAACTCTTGTATTAATATATTTACTTAGTAAAATTATCTTGATTTCGAAATTTGCATATGCACAAACAAAACTGTTAGAACGAATTTTTAAAACGCATTCTTTTATTCCCAATTCCTGCTATTGAATTGTTTTATTTCATGTCTATTTTTGGAAAAAAGAACTGTCAGTATTCCAAAGTCTAATTAAAAAAAATGCCTTAAAATATCTTAAAATACTTGTCATTGTGAATTGTTTTAGAGAAAGATAAATTCACTTTTTTTTTTATAATTTCAAAATACATTTTCAACAAATGCATGGTATATCTTATATCCTATATTATTCATTGCTGCTGTTTTTTTTATAATTTTAAAGTATATTTTAAGCAAATGCATAGTATATAGAAACAAATTAAGGAATTATAATTTGAAAAAACTAAATAATTCATGTAAAGAAATTTTCTTTCATTATTTGGTTTAAGGATACATTTTATGTAAAGGAATATCTTTTACATTTGTTATTCCAGATATACAAAAAATTTGAAGTACTCTTACTATTTTGTAAAGGGTGGAAGAAAAAATATAAATAAATGCAATTAAATTTTTTTTGAAAATTGCAAAATAAGTTAAAATCCTTATACAATTTTTTTTTCGAACTGAGATGTAATTACTTTTAATTACCATTGTTTACCAAATAAAACATGAAAACAATCGTAAAACAATCGTTTTTCTTTCACACTTTAATTTCATGTCAATTGCATCTTCTGTTGTATTCACTGGCTGGATAATTTTTGGAAATTGGTTAAATTACCCATTTCTTTGTCTGGCTGGAAGCTTTTTTTTTATACTTCTCTGTATCGTAAGATTATATTCCATACTATTCCCCATTTACCCTTTCCGCAAGTGAGCTGCTCTAACATCGAACTTGTGGGAAGCCAGTACAAGAAAGAACGAGAGAGACAAAAATGAAGACATACGGTGGTTGGACATGGTAGAAGCGGTTACAACAAATTAAGGAGAGATCTTAATTCAGTTCCTTAAGAAAAAAAACTCTTCTCATAAAAGTCCATCTAGATTATGACTGTTCTTAATTGGATTGTAAAATAATGAAAAAAATCTTACATTTTTTTCCAGGTAGATTATTATTGTTGTATTCACTGGCGGAATAATTAATTATAAAACTAAAGCATCGACTTATGGAGGAAGGTTCTATCACCATGCCGGCCTATTTGTAGCACTTTGAAAACTTAAGGATTAACTCCATATGAGTTTATCCTTAAGTTTTCAAAGTTGTTCATTTATACAACCAACGAAGTTACTCTAAATAACTGGTGTAATAGCCGATATGACAAGTTTAGAACAATTATATTTCTCTTTTATTAAATACATCTCCTCCAGTAAGATCTCAACAGTCTTAATCAATAATGATTCTCTGAATCGAAATTAGAATAAAGGATCCACATAAAATTTATTTGAATTATTATGAGATACATTCAGCAGAAACCTACTTTTCAGCTTTAGATTTCCTATATAATTTAAACATAAAATTATTTAAACTAAGTACAAAAATCATTGCATTAAATTTGAATTATTATAAATAATACAGGAATAATTAGAACTATAAAGAAACAATCATCTGATTTTACAACAATAGATACTATCGACAGAATAACACCTAAAGTGTGATGAAAATGCTGCCAAAAAAGGGTGGAATTAGCTTGCAGAGCCACCATCCCATCTTGCTGGATGTGTCGATCCATGCCTAATAAAATAATAAGAGCTTTATCAGTGTCAATGAAACTTTTAGCATTTCCTTGTGTACTCCAGGGACTTTTTTCATATCCGTTGTACGGTGATTGCGTCCATACCTGTGTCAGCACAGATGTGCCATATGGAGCAGTCAACCTATCTCAATCTGATCACCATGTGCCTCGCAATATTGTCTGTTTGCAGAAGCTGCTTCCATTGAAGGTGGTCTGCCGATACCTGCTATAAGAAAAAATTGTATATGATAAATAAAATTATATATATATATATATATATATATATATATATATATATATATATATATATAATCTTAAAATACTTTTACGAAAAGCTCAATTAGGAGCTCTTTAACGACAAAATGTTATTAGATATAATAGAAATAATAAAACCTATGTACACCATAGCTTTATAAAACTGAATATTCTAAAATCAATAGAAGCAAATTTAGTTCATAAGGAGAAAGAAAGTAAGCGGTGCCAATTTCAGTATGATTTAATTCAATAGATCTTTGGAATTTGTTATTCAAGATCAAAGATTCTTGACTGAACATATTTGAAATAGTATGTATAGTCACGAGTTTCATCATACATCCCCAAAAGATTTATTTTATGAATAAAGTCTTTACAGAAAAGCATCTTTTCAGTTCCAAAGCCAATTCACTATCTAATTTTAATAATAATCATGATGCAAAAAAAAAAAAATCTTAAGAATTATCAACATTAACACTCTATCATTCAGATGATGGTTGTGTGTATAGCATAATGAGAGAATATTTTGTATCTTTATGATGCTATTGTATTAACAAAGAAATACGTCGATATGCTTATCAGCGTTTTATAGTTAATTTCTATCTATCTCAGCTACTTTCAAAATTATACGTCACCAGAAAACCTTAATAATAACCAAAAATAAACTATTTTGATGTATTTTTTTTCATTTTAATCTTGACATTTTAAAAGGCAATAAAGTTTAAAAAGTAATTTTTAAGGAGGATTTCAAGGATTTAGATTATGGAAAAAACGGTAGACATTATTTGATTGTTAAATTCACATTTTATTTATTATTTGTTACATGAAATTTTCAAAGTTCATGTAATTCATATTTAATGGGAATTTAAATGTCAAGGAGTTTATTTTTTTATACACATTGAACTATATAAATAAATTTAATGAAATATTTTGGTAATAATAGCAATAAAATAATTTGAAATTTTCAAAATATTTTATACGATTGATTAAAAAACTTTCCA
Organism: Latrodectus geometricus; assembly: GCA_026290005.1. Lineage (NCBI taxonomy): Eukaryota > Metazoa > Arthropoda > Arachnida > Araneae > Theridiidae > Latrodectus > Latrodectus geometricus. The sequence goes on from JAPDSC010107228.1 coordinate 8,812, forward strand.
CAAAACATAGCCATGGCTTTTAACATTGCAATTTTGTATCATTATAATTATATATGGAATATGTTAAAAAAATACATGCAATAACAAAAGAAACTTTGCTAGTTTTACAAAGCTAATAATACAAATGAAAGAAAAATGATTTTTTTTCCAACAATGCACACCTCTTTTTTTTATTTGTTTGTTTTACAAATATCTTTGGATAGTCAAAAAACTGCTTTTCATAAAATGTTAAATTTCTTTTCTAAATGTTGAGGAAAACAATTCTTTTTATGATATCTTTTAGTTGGTTTAATTTTTTGTTATTTAACAAAAAATTTACTGTGCTTTCTCAAGAAAATATGTAAATACATGCGTTCAACACTGAATTTAATACATGTTTTTAAACAATCTCAAAAAGTATAATAATTACTTTTAATCAGATTGTTTTTGAAAAATTTTAAAACTACCAAAGTTAGTTGCATAGAAAGTTTAATTTATTCAAAAATGTAAAAATAATTAATATATACTCAATTAATTTGTAACAAAAAATTACTATTCCATTTGTTGATAATGCAAGCTGTTTATTTGTTAACTTCTATCTAATTTCATAATTTACAGTGATATAAAGAAGCCAGTATTTAATTTTATAGATGATATTTATTTATTTAGTTTAAAATATTGAATATATTATTTTACCTTAATATTAATCAATTCATGTTAATTTATATAATTAAAATATATATAAATTGATAATTGTTTTATTTGTAAAAAATTAATTATGGCAGCTTAGTTTATAGAATATTTCTTTTATCAAAAAATGCTTCATAATAAATTTAAAACAAATGACATATTTTTTACACCATTTAAGCATATGTTTTATGTCATTGTAAAATTTAGCTTATCATATCATTAGAATGTTTTATTATTTTTTAAAAATATTTAATAAATATTATTTAAATGGAAAACAGTATATCATAAGAATACAACTACCAACATTAGGAACGGCTAAAATTCTCAAACTAAGAAGCTACTAAAATTACCCCAATTAATAAATCAACCTTTATTTAAGAAATTTTTTCAGATATTTTTCAAAATATTTAACATCAATAATGTTATTTGAAAATAAAACAAATTTCTTAAATGTCATCTTATAACCACAAATTATTTAATTATTTATAAATCTAAATTTATCAAGGATTAAAAAAAGTGTAAT
>JAPDSC010107231.1:6388-52329 GCA_026290005.1 Latrodectus geometricus
TAACAAATTATATAGCGCTTCTTCTTACAGTTATATTTCATTAAGGAAGAGTGAAGTAAGCATTGTTAATTGACAAGTAAAATTATTATCAGACTGAGCCATCATAAAGACTTTTATTGAATAGTAATTCTTTATTCTAGGTGCCAGTTATTTTAAAAAAAAAAAAAAAAAAAAAAAAAAACATTTATATACTAGTTAACGGGGAGGGATTGAGGGTTGATTCACGAACTGCCAAGCTGTTTCTTATATATATATATATAGTTGTTGTTGCCCTAATCAACGACCTAATGACGAATTCAACATCTGAGCTAGCATTCCCTTTCTCCAGTTCATTCTAGTCCACCCACCATACATAGTTGACACACAGAATGGATTAATTTTGTTTGATGATCTTAAATAGATTATTTCTTACTATTTTTATTTTTAAATTAATGAACGTTTTTACAAAAAATTTTATGGAAATTATTTTTGACATGAAATAAAAGGATTTTTAATATATGGTGTAAATCCTTATTTCAAGAAAATATTGATTTTCATTCAAGTACTAAAAAATTTAAATTTTAATATCTCTAAAATATTTAAAAATTCTGTGTTTTGTAAACTTACATTTGTTAACTACACTGCTGGCTACCTGAATTGCAACACCAAGAAAGACAAGGGATATCACATCAAAGTTTATTTTGTAGATAAAATGTTGGCAAAGTATCAAATAATTAAATTTACATAATTCTGTGAAGTGTGAATCCAAAATCAGTAGCCAGCGTAGCCGCCATTGTTGGAGATCACCGCTGCTAAACGCCTTAGCATTGATTCAAAGAGACCTGGGATGTGTTCTTGCGGTACAGCAGACCAAGCAGCTTCCACACGTTGCCAAAGTTGATCTGGTGTGTCACCTGGGGATATAAAATCTGAGTCAATCATTGAGCAATGATAGACCACATGTTTTCTATCGGCAAAAGAATCCGGAGAGCGAGCCGGGCAAGGAAGCATTTCAATGACAAAGAACACTTGGACAATACGTGCCACGTATGGTTGCGCATTATCCTGTTGAAATATGGCAGTGGGCAAGCTCTGAAGGTAAGAATGGACAACTGGTTTTAACACTTCGGTGATGTAGCGCTGGCTGTTCAAAATACCGGCAATGCGTACTGAAGGAGTGTGAGAGTGATATCCAATACCGTTCCATGCCATAATACCCGGTAGTGCAAAGCAATTTGCTGTAAACAGTGTCCAATGTGGCTGAGTGATTCGTCACAATTTGCCTATTATCACGTGAAGTGGTGAACTGAGGTGGATGCGATCGTACACGTCGGCCCGTCATACCCTCCTGCATCCAACGATAACATATCCGCATTACAGTTGTTTGGTTTTGTCCAACACGACTGCCAATTTCCCTGAGTGTTATCCACTATCTCGGTAGGCCCCTATCCTTCGAACTCGGATACTAATTCGCAGGAAAAAATCTGGGATAAATATTTTTAAGATATAGGAATATTTAAATATTTATCATCAAAATCATTACTATATTTGAATTATTTTACTTATTTTATTTCACAATATACTTTAGCTATTAATGGAAATATCATTTACAATAAATTTTTTTAATTAGGAGATATTTATAAAATTCTTAGTATGTTTTTGGTGCCAAATAAATAATAAAGTTCACAAATAGAAAACGTGACAGTTATAGGGATTAAAAACGTTTAATTTATTTATTCATAGATTGATTAATTGATTTAGAATAAAAGTTTTTACGTGGAAAATTTGTATATCACTTTCCATGTTTTTGGTGCCACATAAATAATGTATGCATCTTGGGCAAGCATAACAGTCATAGTATTCCGTCCATTCCTGAACCGGGATTCTAACCTATGCGTCAGGAATGCTAACTACTCAGCCATCGGCCGGCCTTTTGTTTAATTACACTACTGGCCATTAAAATTGCTACACAAAGAAGGCGACATGCTACAGACGTGAAATTTATACGAAAGGAAGAAGGTGCTGTGATATGAAAATGATTAGCTTTTCAGCGCATTCAGACAAAGCAGGCGCCAGTAGCGACACCTACATTGTGTTTAAATGAGGAAACTATTCAGCTGGTTCCTCATACACAAATTGCATTTGAACGTTGTTGCCTGGTGAAAAGTTGTTGTGATGCCTCGTGAAAGAAGGAGAAATGCGTACCAGCACGTTTCTGACTTTGATAAAGGTCGAATTGTAGCGTACCGGGATTGCGGTTTACCTTATCGCAGTATTGCTGCTCGCGTCGGTCGAGATGCAATGACTGTTAGCAGAATATGGAATCGATGGGTTCAGGACGGTAATACGGAACGCCATGCGGGATCTCAACGGCAACCTATCACTAGCAGCCGAGAAGACAGGCATATTATCCACATGGCCGTAATGGATCGTGCAACCACGTCCCGAGCCGTGAGTCAAGAAACAAGGTCGTTTGGAAGACAACAAGTGTCTGCACGAACAGTTCGACGACGTTTGCAGCAGCATGGACTCTCAGCTCGGAGACCATGGCTGCGGCTTCCCTTGACGCTGCGTCATAGACAAGAGCACCTTCAATGGCGTGATCAACGACGAACCTGGTCGCACGAATGGCGAGACGTCATCTTTTCAGATGAATCCAGGTTCTTTGTACAGCATCATGATGGTCGCTTCAGTGTTTGGCGGCATCGTGGTGAACGAACACTGGCAGCGTGCATTCGTCATCGTCATACTGGCCCATCACCTGGCGTGATGGTATGGGGTGCCATTGGATACACGTCTCGGTCACCTCTTGTTCGCATTAACGGTGCTTTGAACAGTGCACGTTACATTTCTGGTGTGTTATGACCCGTGGCTCTACCCTTTATTCGAGCCCTGCGAAACCCTATGTCTCAGCAGGATAATGCCCGACCGCATGTTGACGGTATTGTACGGACCTTCCTTGATACGGAACATGTTCGGCTGTTGCCCTGGCCAGCACGTTCTCCAGATCTTTCACCAATAGAAAACGTCTGGTCTATGGTTGCCGAGCGACTGGCTCGTCACCAAACGCCAGTCACTACGGTTGATGAACTGTGGCATCGTGTTGAAGCTGTATGGGCACCTGTACCTGTACATGCAATCCGATCTCTGTTTGACTTAATGCCCAGGCGTATAACTAGTGTTATTACTGCCAAAGGTGGTTGTTCTGGGTACTGGTTTCTCAGGATCAATCCAGCCAAATTTTTTGAAAATTTAATCACTTGTTATTTCTAGTATAATATATTTGTCCAATAAATATCATTTTGTTATCTACATTTCTTCCTGGTGTAGCAATTTTAATGGCCAGTAGTGTATTCAGAATACTTTTAAGTGGGAAATTTATAGAATTTTTGGCATGTTTCTGATGCCAAATAAATAATATTTGCATCCAGAGGATGCATAACAGTCATAGAATTAAAAATGTTTATTATGTTTATAATTATTTGATTCAGAATATTTTTAAGTGGGAAATTTAAATAATTCTAGACATATTTTTTTGATGCCAAATAAATAAAATAATTCATCTAGAGGATGCATAGAAGCCATAATAATTAAAAATGTTTAATATAGTTAGTCATTGATTGATTAAACTTGGCTGGAAATCTGTCAAGTTATCATGAAATAAATCACACACATTTTAAATTTAAGCACATGTTTAAAATAATTGAGGAATTGCATGATTTAATTTGATATTTAAACTTTTTCCCAATTTCCGGTTTATTCAACAAGGTAAGAAATATGTTTAACATCATATTTTTTTTGCAATAATTTAATAACATATTTAATTAAAAGTTCAAAAAATTAAATAAAAATAAATATAGCAGTTTCTTTGAATCAGGACAATATCTAATTAATTCGATGTTAAAGTAAATATATATGGAGCGAGTAGTTAGCATTTCTCTAAGAAATGATATATTCACAGAAATAAGAATGTTCAGTTAAAAAAAACTGTTAATAAACGCATATTTAATCACATTTATTAATTTAAAATCGATTTCTTTTTTTAATGTAGTTTTATTTATTACATAGTCCATTTTGATACATAAACAATATACCTGAATAATACGAAAAATTAAGAAATTAACGTTGATTTTGTGTAATATATTTTTGTTGTTGTTTTTTGAGTGTAGCTTCATGTAGTATTCAGAAAATCAATTTTATTATTTTTATGCAAATTTTATCTATGTGGTAAATATAAAAGAAATATATGTGTTTAGAGATTTGTTTATATGTTCTCAATTACCGATTCCCATGAAAAAATGTTTATATTTTGAAATCATAAAATATTTTTTTATGATTATTTTAATGTGTTAGAAAATTTAAATTTTTCTAGATCTATGTATTCAGTTTTTTATTATGAATGGTAAGATCAACATATCTTATTAAATTGGTTCAGAAAGTTTTGAATTTTTCAGACATTTAATAAATATAATTTTAAACTTATAAAGGGTTCTAAAGAATCAGTACGCATAGTTACTACAGATTTTAATTTGGTTTTGTTTTTCTAGATTCAAGACTTTTATGTTTTCAAAATTGAAGCCCAGTATTGAAGCCAGTAATTATAAAGTAAAATACATTTATAAGTTCAAGCCACCAAATCTTTTCAATTGTAATTCAAATACTGTAAGAAAGATTTAAAGTAAATATATTTTTGTGTCCCGGTTATAATATACCTTCCTTTAAAATATTTTAATATCTTAAAAATAGTAGTAAATGCTTCAAAGAATAATAATAAAAATTTACATTAATTGAATTTATATTTACCAATATTTCATTTTATAGTTTTAATATTCCTGTGATGTTATAATTTTACAATATATTTATAATTACTTTCTTTAACATGCTTTATATTATTTTTTATTCATTATATTTAGTTTATATTTATGAGATATAAACAAAGTTTTCAGTTTTTTTCATTATGCAAATAAGAGTGATATCATCTTAATTTAGGCTTCATACTTGGATAAATTTATTGAGTCAAATGCAATGGAAACGTAAGTATTTTATTTTTCTAAAAGTTCTTAATATTATAGTATGAATTATTAATATGTATGAAACCAAATATAAAAAATTAAGTAATATAATTAATTATAAGGACAGTGTTTAAATACTGAACCTCCAATATTACATATTTTATTTTTGAAATATACATTGAATATGAATAGATGAATTATCAATTGGATAAATAGTATTTTGCTTTACAGCTCAGTTTTCATCTCAAAACGTTTCTGCCATGTTTTTAATGATCAAAAATCTAGTTTCTGTTAATCCTTATGAGTAAAAAGTCAGATGATAAAAAATTTTTAAATTGTTCTTGTGGACTGAAATTTAACCATTGTTTTTAATTTTTTTTTATTCTATTTCAACATAGGAATACTTGAATCAATGTGAAATGGCTTGTTGAACTATAGCACAGGACATCTATTTCCAGTCACCACCGGAAATAGATGTCCTGTGCCTGAAACCATTCAATGAGGGTAAAAAGGCTTATACCGACGTGCACGTTGTTCGAATCAATTTGAACTGGCTAATGGAATCCCAGATTTGGCGTTTGTCTAACAATCGTTACTTTATGAATGTTCCTCAACAGCTTTTGGAATGAGTTTATCTCTCCAATTCATTACCAGAAATATATCTAATGCATCCGATACTATCCGCCCATTTACACGACTTGTGTCAACGTGGGCTTGGCTCGGTTTCATTAAATCGCTTGGGAACCATGGTTTTAACACTCGCTTACCAATCGATGTTTTCCAGTTATCTTCATCTGAACAATTTTGAATCAAACTAGTTAAAACATTCAAAATAATAGCATTTTTTTGTAGGCAAAGGATCACGATTAAAAGTTTGTTTCAATATGCAAGTGACCAATCAAAGTAAAAGAGATTGTCGCATTGAGGAGTGAATAAATTTACGTAGCCATTAAGTCGTTTCATAAGAGATAAACAACCACTTCATGGTTTAAAAAGTCAAGAATATATAACTGCTTATAAAACTATTATCTTAAAATTCCTCTTATTAAAATATATTTGTTTATTTTCTAATCTCAGTTTTTGACACCATATACATGTAACACAATTTATATATGTTACACACATATACACAATTTTCTTAATCTTTTCATTCGATTACCTTTCCGAAAGATAACGGTCGGTATTTGCAAGGAAGGAAAACCGATATACTCCCAAGCTCTTACCCCAACAAAAGAACATGTAAGAAACAGAAGCGAAGCCTTTATCTCTCATAATTCATCTGAGTTTAGTGTTGAATTTGGGATTTACTATTCTAAAGAACTTAGCTATTTAGAATGGTAGATCCAATTCTAAATATACTATCATTATTACACAATGAACAATTAGATTCTTAGTTTGTAAAGTTTTTTTATTCTGCTTGAAATGTTTGAAGCACCTTACAATGATTTTTCTAATTTAGAGCCTTTGAAATTCATATATTGCCCCGATGGCAAGGATTTGTAATTGATTATCGCTTGCAACTCTCAATTTGTTTGATTTGTCAGCAACCTACAATCAGCCTCTTCAACAATGGATTTCTAGAAGTGATTGATGAGAAAGTTATGTCAGATTTTCGCTAATAATTTATTTTGAATATTAAATTTAATTAGTACTTTCTTTAATATCTTGGCTTTATATATTCAGATGTAAAAATAAATTTAATTTTGTACTTATAAGCAAATTTGATTTATTTGGGTTTGACAAAACGACAAGAGCTTTTTGACTGTGTGCCAAACTATGAGGCGAATAGTGTCTGATCCTTCAACAGTTTGAGAAATTGAATTCTACCATGGATTTGGATATTTGTGATTCGAAGTCAACTTTAAAATCTTGGTTCTATTTATATAGCTTGCCAGATGTTTGAAATACTAGTATCTTATCGATTAAAACTCAGGGCTTATTTATTTTATAGATAACTTCGAATACAAATTTGTACAACTCATTCAATCATGAATTTCTATTCTTAATAATATTATTTGTCTAACAGCTGAAAGCTTTTTAATATCCTTTGACTAGTATTATCTCTCTGTAATCCCTCAATTTAAGGGGCCTTAATGATGTGTTGCAAATGAAAGACAAAATTTATCAAGAATTTACTCAAACAGATGCGCATGCTTAAACATTCCCTTTGTGCCTAGGTAGATAACTATGGCATCTGCGATCTTCTACTTCCAATATCGTAAAGCCATCATTAAGCCATAAACACATGATATGCATATGTTAATTAAAATATAACTAGTAATAACTATTTACTAATCCTATGATTTATAATCGATTTTTTTGTTTTCTCCCTAGTGGCTAGAAACCGAGTCTTTAAACCGTATTACCATTTGCAGCTGTGATCTTCTACTAATATTGCTGTTACAGGTCATGGGTTATATTCTTATCTTGGGTACCAATATTATATTGTTGCTAGGAATCTGTTTTAAATCATAATCCAAAACCTATGAGCATTTATGTTAAAAAATATACAGGAACAAAAAAGCAAATTTATCAAACTTCAAAGTTTGTTGGGGTTAGTCAAAACTTCAAATATCCTCGACTGCAAGCAAAGTTACAAAAATTACAAATTTACTAATTGCGATGTCTCGGAATTTTAAATTGAATTGCTATAACAACCGAGCTTTTTTGATATTCTAGTACAGCATCAGAAACTGTAATCCTAATAAAATCTTTGCTTGTGTCAATTGTTGTCCCAAAATGTTTTTATTTTCGTAGGTAATACGTAAATAAAATAGTGTTATCTGAGGGTGAATCAGAATTACCAATTTCTTATCATTGATTTTTTTGTCAATTACTGTCATACCTTTAACATCCAAATTGTGTTCGTATGACATCTGGGATTTTTACATTACCATCACCACGCAGTAGTTCGTCGTACAGCTCAAGTGCAATTTTAAGATAAAAATTAAAGCAAGAAGTGTTATGCATCATTGACTATTTTTCAAATTATCTATTGCTATAACTATTGATCAAATTTCTGATAAATAGAAGAAAATACTTATCATATTAAAAATTTAGTGCTTAGTCACGACGGGCATATTAATATTTATTTTTATATTACCATTTATAGTAACCACTGCAAAAATTTCAAAATTGGAAAACCAGCTTTTTGATTTAATTGCATTTGATAATTTTATATATAAAAACAAGTCATTATAATTTGTAGATAATTTACAGAAGATTCACTAACTTTTTCAAACCTATTCTATTTTTTTATAACCTTTTATTTTCTTTTAGTTAATTATTTTAATTTACTTCGATTATTATTCGACGGTCACTTAGCATATGAAAACTCTAGATGATTTAAACGGAAATCGAATCTTTAAATTGAATATAAGAGCGAAAACAATTCTTCAATTGCTATTTAATTAACTAATTTAAATTTTTTCCTTATGTGTAAAAATTTTTGATTTCTTATAAAGAAATTATTTTATACATTATATTTGTAAGTAATGCACTCATCACTAAACTTCAGAAGAAAAAAATTAATTTTAACAGCACTATTTATGGTGTTTATTTTACATTATCTTTTTTTGAGCACTTTTTATTCCAGAAGTAATAGTACTTTACCAATATAAGGTGCTCATAAAAAGTTATACTTAAGAAGCTTAGCGCATTTCTTAGAAAACTTATAAAATTTTACAAAGTAGGTAAATAAATAATTAATAAATACAAAAAATATTAAGTAATTTTATTAAAAGTTCTTTAAATCATTAGTATGTTTTTTAAACATTCTGAAAAAATGAAAATTATAAAGGAAGTATAATAAATAGAACCCTGAAAGATATTTTACACACATTCATAGTATAAAATGTCTTTTCCCAATAATGAACTTAAAAGTAAAATTATTTATACATCACATATTAATTCTAAAGTTTAAGAAACAAAAATTGATGTCATGAATGGTAAAAAAATTTGTGTAGATAATATAAAAAAAATAATAATGCTTCTCTACTCCTTTTTAGTCAAAGTTAATTGTAAAAATATTATTTTAACTTTCATTCAAATTGTGTAATTCTCAATTAGCTTTTAAAATTCAAATTTTTTTACTCAAAATTTCGAAAAGAATTATTGATGTTTTTTTAAAAGAAGTCTATGATAGTGCTGCCATCTGTTATAAGCCGTTGACACTAAACATAAAAAGTTTTTATATTTTTACTCGTTATTTGTGGTTTTGAAAATTAATAACATAAATTTCTTGTGCGCTTAAATTTCTATAATTTCTAAAGAGCGATAAACAACCATTTTTTTAAAATATTTAAATTGGTTAATGGATGATTCCAAAGGTAGAAACGTACTCGTAAAACTATGGGAAGTTAAATTCGAAAAAATATTTAGAATAAGGTAGGAAAAAAAATTAATGAATATAAAAATTATTGAGTGAAAAAATTTGTTATAAATTGAAGACCTTAGAAAAATTTATTGTTATAAACTTTTTGAAAAATTAAAAAAATCATTTAATAACATAGTTTATATATTTAGATAAAAATGTAAATTTTGATCTCAGAAGATAACTTTTACTCTGATTTATTTAGACAATAAATCAGTAAAAAAAAAAAAAAAAAAAAAAAAATAATAATAAATAAATATGTTATATTTTATTTCCAATAACCAAAATTTCAAGATTTTTTTTTTATTTTTCAATAAATAGTTCTTAAAGTAAAAAATTGAAATCTATTAAAGTTTTTCGTACAAGCTTATGTTTCTATTATTTCTTATAAAGTCATTTACTTCATATTAATTTTTGATTTGTCAGTTGATAGCATCATCTCTTCAAGAGATGATGCTATGATGAAAATTAAAAATTAATTCGAAATTGATTTTTAATTTATGTAAACAGGACTATAATGAAAATCATGTTTATATTATAGATATATTTTTGCACATTTTTTGTAAATAATTTTTTTTTGTAAACACCTTAGAGAATAATTTTTCTGAGTTTTAAAAGGATTTCATAATTAAACTTAAATTTGCTAAATTCTTCTAGTTCCTGTGTTATAGTTCCGGTCTTATACATTTTTAAATTTACATTTTATGCTCATTATATTTAAGATTTTGTAATGTTGAATTTGAATATTTTTAAAGGCTTTCTGATATTAAGTATCAGGAGCATACATCAAAACATATTAATCAGTGAAAAATAAGCTCTTTGATGCTGGTGATCAGAAAACTAAAATTTTCTTATCAATTATTTCAGAGAATTTGCTTTCTAATATAAAAATATAAGAAAAACTAATAAAACTTCATCTCTTAAATGCAATTTTAAGATTTGTGAATCATCAGAATAGTTCTTTAGTTTTTGTATCAAAATTTAGCGGATAAAAATCATTTATTTTTTTTTGTAAATTTATTAAGTAATTTAATTAGTATTACAGAAGTTTATTAGTATTTTAAATCTTTAAAAAGTTTCTTTTGCTAAGAATCTTGGAATTTAAACTTCTTTTAATAAATCCTCCTTTCTTTATTAGAAATAAAGATGTAAAGACAATTTAACAAAATCTAAAAAATAAAAAAAGTATTCATTTATCTTTCAGCTCATCTACTACAATTTTAATTACTTTCCTTTTAATAAATCATGGCATGAATGTTAAATATTCATGGGTACAGTAGATTTTCTTTGGCGAGAAAGGTGTAAATTCAGCTTTCTCCGTCATTTGACTAAACAGAGACAAAAACGGTTGTTTCTTAGTGGTTAAAATCTATTTAAATTGGAAAATGTAATGTAATCGAAATATTTTCTCAATTTTATTGACTTAAATTGTCAGAAAAGTTAAAATTAAAAATTATATCGTGAGTACTCTGGGGATAGTTACAATTTCTCATAATGTATAATTTCATGTATAATGAATAAATTATGATAACATAGTAGGAATAAATTAAAGGTAAACCAATGAGATAAACCAATGAGAGAGAAATTTTTTGAAAATAATATAGAAAAAGTTTTTTCCCCCCTCTTCTTAATGGTGGGCATTTGAGTGATTAAGCCTTTCGCACAACTACAAGGCCAGAAACTGCTACTCATTTATTGTTACCCGTTGGGCACCTGTGAACCAAGTCATGGAGGTGAGTAGCACTACTCACGTCATAGCACCACAAATCCACTTATAGCGCAGGCCACATTCATCCATCATCTGAGGAAAGGACAAGAAACACATAGGAAGAGAAAGAACATCCATGCCCGGGCCGGGATTCGAACTCAAATCTCCCCATCCGTAGTCAATTACACTAACCATATAGAAAAAGTAATTAGAGTTATTCATCTTTATTTTTTCATTGGTAAAAAAGTAATCTCAATGTTTATAAAATAAATTGGAGGGGGTTTAAATAATTTATACTATTAAAAAGCGTTTGATGAAATTATGTTATCATCGGTTTGATTATCTTAAAGAATAATTAGTAATAAATCTAGAATCTCTCATATTTATATTCAGATTACTTACTTCTCAGCAGAATATCAGCATTTTCTATTTTTAAACCTGTAAATTGTTTCTTTGTGATTCTGCAAATAAATGAAGAATTATTTTTCGTTTACAAATTATATCCCGAAACAATGATCATTAGTTTCTAGATGGCAGAAACTAATGACTGTAAAAAGTAGCAATGTAAAAATACTCTTGGATTTTTGAATTTCATCAATAATACAACCACAACACTGTAATTATTTTTTTATTGTGATCTTGTATTAAATACTAATTTACTAAAAATTATAAAAACGTGTAAAATTTTACTGTAGAATAACATAAGTCTTCTTCACTTATTTTATTTTTCCAATTTAGTATTCATCGATTATTGTGTTATTTTTAATTAAAAGATTTTTACTCATTGTACAATTCTATAATAAAAGTTACTTTATAATATTTACTATAGAATAATACATGGATAAAATATACGTGCAATACAACTTTTTGAAGCATTTTTTAAAAAATATTTTTATAAGTTTAGAAGAAAATTAATTAAAATCATTATATTTTAAAAATAATTCACTATTTCTAAGCGTTTTAGTAATTTTTTGTGGCGACATCTGTTGTTTGTATTTGAAACCAAAAGTTTAGTTATATTGATATGCTTCATTTTAAAATATTCTAAAAAAAGTGTTTTTGTTTATATTTAATTTAAAAATATCTTCAAAATATTGAAGAAATTAAACTTTTTCTTCAATCTTATTTTTTTTAAATTACTAATAAATATTTTGCCAAGTAAAGACACTTGCATAATTTTCGTTTCTTATTTGTAGGTTACATAAAAATGTTATGAATTTTATTTTATCGAGAGATTTTCTAGGCTTAAAAGATTTAAAATATCAAAAAAATCTGTATTTGTTCCCATACGTTAGACTATATTCTCCGTAAATAATTAAGAAAAATTTCCATAAAATTCTGATATGAAGACTGAATACTAAAATGAAAATTTCTTAAGTAAATGATTTAAAATTATTGATCCAGGAAGGATAAACTTTTAAATTATTGCTATAGTATTTTTTTCTTTTAATTTTTTTGTCAATAATTTATTGATCTTTTAATTACTTTTTTTATTACGTAAATCTCACAATAAGATTTGACTTTAATGAAAAATTGACTTCTTTTTTTCTATAAAATTTTATTTTAAAATCACATCTGATTTTTAAAACTAATTTTTATTAAAAGTCTTCTTTTTGTTCTAGTTTTCAAAATAATTTTAAAGAAAGTTACGTATACATAATTTGCTTTTTTATCACATTTATTGAATAATATTGAAAGGAGACGTTCTTTTAATTTCTAATTAACATTTGAAACTCAATAAAAAGTTTTTAAGATTGACTAATGAAATAACAGACTTTCCCTAGGCCAATTCTAACTTTTTGATTTAATAATTAACTTTAAGTTTTATTTTTAAAATCTATAATTTTTTAAACAAATGTATTTTTCTTTTAGATTACTAAATCTTCAAAACGTTTCTCTTCCAATCCTTGATATGAGAAATTTTTTTATTTTACAAAAAAAAAAAAAAAAAAAAAAAGTTCTTATTAATAGAAACACTAATTTAAAAAGATCTTTACTCGTATTTTACGTTGAAAAAAATTCCCTTTAATGGCATTATATTTGTTTTTGGTTTTCAACCTCGAATCAGATATTCAAAAATCAATATGATAAACATTATAATCATAAATTTAATTGAAAACGTTATCAGAATAAATGTAATTATTACAAAATTTAAGTCCATTCATGTAGCTAATATAATTTTTTTTTTTTTGCAAAAAGTATAAATTTTATAAATTATTCAAAATTGTATTTCATTTTATTTATTATTATATTGAAGTTGCCAACTAAAATTAAAATGTGAATATTTAACTACATGATTATGATTTTCAAAAATCTAAAGATAAGACACAAGAAAACAAGTCAATGAAATGATAAGGAAAATTTTATTACAGGAATATGTAATTACATATTGCTCTACAAAAGTATTTACAATTATTTCATTTGTAAAAGTGAAACAGAATAATTAGAATATTTTGAAACACCTAATTTATAATAAGTGAAATGGAAACAAATGTTCTAATATGAAGTTATCAAAGTAATAGAATGTTCCCCATTAATAATTAACAGTACCAATACCCTCCTTTTAAATTCGAAATCCAATTCTTTGCATTTTTTAAAATTAAAAAAAATTAAAATTGTTAATGGTAAAATTTGAGATTTTGCTTACGAATACAACTTCAAGTAAATAAAGCAATTTTTTTATCATTAATTAAACTAATTTAAGAGAAAAAGCATACCCAAAATTTTTTTTATTTATTATATTAAAAATGTCAATAAATATGCTTATTTATGCGATGAATAGATTATTATATTAAGAATTATAGATAAAATGCTGTCAAATATTGGTAATCGATTTCAAAAATTAATGTTTTAACGATTACTACAATAATGTACTAATATTTTCGGTTATATTGGGTAGAAAACAACAATATCACAAATTATTTAACAATTTGAATATGTTTTATACTTTTCAATGACGGATCTGAAATATAATTTTATAATATAATTCTTCTTTTCAAGTATTTCAATTATTTCTTAAACAAGCGAAATATTTTAAAACGTGCCTTTATTTAACTAATATTATTTAATTATGTCCCTTAATTAATTTTGATAAATAAATGCATAATTCTTTCTCCATAATACTGTTTAAAGTTGCTATTTACATTTGTAAATTGCAATCTCCAATATCGCATATAATTATAATATTTCCTATGAAAGAGAATTTTCATTGTAATTTTATAATATATCATTTTAAAAGAATTATCAAGCATAATTACAAATCATGTTCATATTTATTTAAAAGTATAATATAAAACCTAAATGTATTATATTTTTTAATAAAATTTAAGATTTTTGCTTAAATTTTTAACCTGGTAATTTAATGTATAATTATTATAATAACAACTGAAACAAATGGCAACATTTTTGAAGTAAATAGCTTGTTAATTTCTTAGTTTTAAGTATCCTACGTCATGAAGCATATTTATTGACGTTTTTATGTAAAATTTTTTACATTTTAAAAAAGTGAAAAATTATAGAATAATAACAAACATATTATATAATTCTAATTAATTAATATTTGCTTTAAAATGCTTAAATCTGCATAAATGATTTACATTTTTAATGAATAACTGTGGAAAAAAAGCACCATAAGGTTTTCAATAAAAAACCTGGTAAAATTTTTCTGAACACATAAGAAAATGCAAATAAATTGTCATTATGTTATGGAAAATATTTAAAGAAAGCACCAAAATTGACACATAAGTATGATAAACATGAGCAATCCAAGCACGTTTGCAACTGTTGCAAATTTACTTCCATATTTTTACATATACTATACTTTTCAATTATACTGACATCACGATGAACACCAAAATAGTATTTATTTTATAATATTGTGAGAATATAATATTCACAATCTGATCAACAATCCATTCATTAAATCAAGAAGTTTACGGAAATGTTCCTGATGTGATATATTCTGAAAATAATTAAATGTTTGAAATTCATTAAAATTTTTAACTGGAAAAAAAAGCATCATTATAAAACATTTACAACTTTGTAATAATACTTTTTATCATTTGTTATTAAGAACAAAAAATTTTGTTATTCAAACCAAGCTTAGTTTATTTAATGTACAGTGTTAGTGTACAGTGTAATTATTTAATGTACAGTGTTGTTGCAAAAATAAAGAAAAATTTTATTTTATTTGCGAGGCATTTTAAAATAATTCATCATTTAATGTTTTAAAAATTTGTATTAAACGTGAATGTATCATAAATACTGAAACAAAATTTATTATTTAACGCTTTGTATAGGTTTATTGAATTCATTAAGTATATATATAGATTTAAACTTTGGACATAAAGCGTTGAAATAATTTTCATAATTATTGTTAAATTTTTATTTGATATGTATTTTTAATTACTTAAAAATTTTTTAAACAAGATAAAAGGATTAAATTTTCACACAAAAAATTTCGTTTAGTTAATTTATTGTTTTATTATTTGTTTTATTTTTTTTTTAGGTCTCTTTAGCTTTTAATTTTTTCTGTTATTTAAAAAATAAAATATTCGTAAATGATTTCTTTTGAATTGTTATTTATTTTAGAATGCAATAATAGTAATGCATTATTGTTTCTGATGTGGGATTTCTATAGAAAAATTTGAGTTTCGGCTTCATTAGAAAATTATTCTCTTTAGCCTTGTTAGGTTTAGCATAATTCCTATGCAAATTAAAGGAAACTTTTACTACAATGTAAGATAACGAAAAATTTACACAGTAGCTTGCAAAATAGTAAATAATATCATTTCACGAGGAATAGTTGACAAATTAGAAAAAATACTTCATTTGCTATTTTCTTTTACCATGTTAGGCTTAGCGTAATAACACATGCAAATAAAATGGTAAACCATTTTATAATCCCTCATCCATTGAATTAGAGTAGAACATCATTCAAAAGTTAATTGATTGATTGAGAAAGTCAATTATTGAATAGCCTTTTCTTACCTACAATCGAAATAGTTTTTAAATATGTTTATTATACAAATATAAATTATAAAAATATTTAATAAATAAAGTAAAATAAAAAGGAAAAAAATATAAAAAAAACTTTTTTCAATATTAAATTGATTTTAAAGTTGGGAAAGAAATATGGTTTTATAATAACAATTCTGAAAATGCATATATTGAATTTGCATTTTTTAATAGCATTTCGAGCATTTATATAAAATAAGTTCTCTTATATACAGATTTTTTTTTATTTACAACCATTTAGGGAAAGTGATATGGAATTTAGCGTTTCTGTTCAAAGAAGCTTTTAAACTTCTTGATTTTTAGGAATGGATTACAGATTCCTTACTTTACAGTTTCAATTTTACAGATCACTTCTCAAACCCTGTACCATGTGATGAGGACTAGAGCATGATACATAATGATATGGGACCTAATTAGGATGGAAGAGTTATGCAAATATAATAATTATTGCAACAACAGCTATACTGGACTGAAATGGAGAATGTAGAAAAAACGCAACTGTACACAAGCTACTTGATTATAGTTCGAAGTGCTATAGAGTTGAAATCACAGCCTACTATACAAAATAGTCTCTGACATAAATAAGTCTGCCACACTGTCATAGCTACATCATATAAATTGGCATCAATCCATCAATATGATCACAAAAAATGCTTTTAACATTGGCAAAAGTAATACACAAACATACAGTTTACACACTATGAAATGAAAAACATTATTGAGTAGAAATATATACGTGAAAGTTTCACTTCTTTTGAAAACTGGCCAAGTAAGAATTTTATTATAATTTTTGATTTGATAAATTAAATATTCAATAAATTCTTGAGAAATATTTCTCAGTAAACTTTTGAGCTTTCGAAAGAAGAAGAAAAGAAAGATTTTATTATGTATCTTAAATTATTTGAATTAATCTACAGAAAAATTTAATGTATACAGAAGTAAACTTATATATAACAAAAACATTGCCAAAATTGGCAGTGTTTTTAATTATTCGATTTTTGTAAAAGATTTTTATCAATTTACCAATATTTTCTAATAAAAGGAAGATAAGGTTTTATTAAAATTAAACTGATTTATTATACATTAAACAATAAATAATTTAGTGGAAATACAGAAACCTGGATATAAATCAAATTATATCTTTTATTTTTACAAATTAATGCAATTAAAAATAATTATGAAAATATTGTGAATAATTGCTAACGAGACATTTGAGTTTATTACAGATTTTGTACTTTTAAGAAAAATATAATAAATATCTACTTAACAGTAAAAAATCCGTTTTCCTAAGCGGAAATTTCATTATATTAAATGAAGAAGTATATATATGACATTTAGATGAATAAATTATAATTAAAATGTAAAATTATCAAATTAAAATAAATTTTTTGTGACTATGAGATTATGTAGAAAGCAATTATTTTTCTGTTAATAAATATCAATAAAATCCAATGGCAAAAAGTTTGCAGGCGTATTTCCTCTAATCTTATATTTACGTATATATTTTATTTTTAAAATCTTTTCTTGACATTTCTGGCTTAGAATTGTAATTATAGGAGAAAAAATAAAATAATTTTTAGAACATATGGAAATATTGGTAGAAGAAACATTTCTCTGCAATTTTAAGGTGAAATAAATTTTTTTATATTATAAATAAAAAAATCTTGCTATTATGTATATTTAAAAATTTAAGATTGCTACGCTATTTAATATTTTCAGGGATATATTCAAAAATATTATCTTTCTTTATCAAGTGGTTATCTACACCAACTGTTAAATATTAATGTAATAAAAATGCAAATTAATCTTTTTCTATGTATTTTCATTTTTACTAATTTAACAATTCTAAATTTCCCGCCTTACTAGCATTTTATAATTAGTTGAAAAGAAAGAAAAGAAATTTATGGTATAAAATGAAAGTAGGTAGTTAAAAACGTGTAACTTCATGTGACTTTCAGTGTTTGAAAGTCACATGTATGTTTTTTTTCTTGATGCCAACGATAAAAAATTTATTTACGAAGTAAGCGAAAGGAATTAAACAATAATTACTTTATGATTTTAATATACCTTTTATTGCCTTTAAAAGCAAAAATATACCTTTAAAATTGTTAAATGCTACTAAATAATATTGATTAACAAGCATATAATATATAATCAAATGTTTCAAAATTAAAATATATATTTAAAGTATTAACAATTTATATTTATAAATGTAAGCAATATTTATAATATGTGCAATAAGTTTAACAATGATCTGTCTATATGTAGATAAGAATTTATCAAAGAATAATATCTCTCTAAAGCATAATTATAAGTTTCTAAGTGATCCAAATAAAATATATCATGAATAATAATAATAAATATTGACAACTTTTATAATGGTAAATTTAATAGTAAAGCTTATGTTTGTGTATGATTATTAATAAATAATTTTTAGATATATAAAAATAATAAATTTGTAAATAAGCACTATAGACAGTTATGAATGGCAAATATAGAAAATGAAACAAGTCAAGAGCTAATATTTCATTGACATAGCTGTGGAAAATAGCCTATATTTTATTCAATACGTACATGCAGTTTAAATAAATATTTTTCTATTATATGAATTTTAACTTAATTTTAGCAGTTTTATGTATTTCCAGTAATCTTTATTTAATTATCTTAATCTTTAATAAAATTATATAGTTTCAGCTCTAGAACAATATAGACTATTTTGTGTATAATTCAGTATATATTATATACATATACAGCTTATATATAGTAATAATATATACTGTATATTCTAGAATAATATATAGCTGCAGACATTTGTGAATGTTCCGTTCTCTTCAAAATAATGAATGAAGACGTGCCTCCTTGTGGCCTTGATAATATATAACGTGAACTATATAAGTCTCCTTTTTTCTACAAAGATGTCCTATTGTAGAAAGGCTTCTTGAAGATAACTTTTATGCAAGAGAAATATGTGCTATATGTATATATAGTTGATGCAATTATTACAATACCAAGTTCTGAAGATGACACAAAGTAGAGTTTTTACTCAATTTTCCAATAGAAGAATATTGCGTTGCTTTCCTTTTTTTAAGTTCAAATTTCTGCGCTCGGCACCGCACAAATTTAAGAAATAGTTCTAATAATTTCAAATATTAATTCGCAATTATCCGCGATGAGAATTTTATTATTATTATTTATTTAAACATGTAATTATCATTTTATTGCACTATCAATTAAGAACATACAATTGTTTTAAAAGAAAATAATTTCAATGAGGCAAAAAATTAATTTACAAATTTTTAATTAGTTCTCAATGCGCAAAAATTTTTTCTTGATCATTTCTTTTTATAATCTTAATAAAGACAACTTTTGATTTTTTTATAAGAGAGTTTTTGTTAAAAATTCATAAATTAATTAGAAAATTAATAAACTTAAATTTTGGATCTAAAATTAAACACTTAAGAATGATTTTGAGGCATCTATATCAATATTCTTAAAGTTGTTTGCTTTTTGTCTTTATATGTAATCTAGATTATTTATATATGATGGAATGATATTATGCATCACATACGAGTTGTATTTGTGACTTGTTATACAACATAATCCTTTAATATTTTTACAAAAAATGTGAATCAGGAAGGACAACAGTTTAAGGGGAGAAAATAGTTCAGTTTCGAAATTGGCGAACTTGAACTATTGTTTTCGCGCATAGAGAAATTGTCTCATTGAAATCTATCAATAATTGCGAACAGACAAAAACTACTTAAAAACACTGCACCCAAAAAGTAGTACACTTGAAACGATACATTTACAATTCTAAAATACCTACAAAGAATCAAAAATAGAGACGGATAACCATGGCTAATTAGTGAGATATCTTGGCTAAAATGACTCTGCTTCAAAATAAGTGCAAAACATTTTTTTTTCAATAATTTTCTTGACTAATGTCATCAAGAACGATGTCAATGATGACACGCTAAACGTAGTCAGCAATGGAAAGACTTTGGCCACATACATGCTTATTCTTTAAGAACTAGGACGCAGAAGGATTTTGGCTTTTGAATTTATATATTCTAACACCTCACAATCGTTATCTGGTCCCAGATTTAAAATATAAATTCTTGAAATCTTAGCTAAGATAACACTCTCTGAATATCGCCAGATTTGCTATCACATAAAAAGTGCAAGTGCGTACACATCAACAGGAGAATTTTTCTGTAGAAATATTCCACGTAAAATTTTCACATCATCGTATTAATTTCGAATGTCTTTTGTTCTACAGTTCAAGCAAGACAATAAGGACAAGTTGTTGCAACGATAACAATGTTTCTTTACTATCCCAGCAGCAAGAAAATAAAAATGTGGACAGCCACTTTTTTGTTTTTCGCGGCAGAGTTTCTTTTTTGACTTGTCGGGTGCTCTTGAAATTGTGTCCTCGTCCAACGATGTGAGGGACATTAATTTATCGCCAAGAGTAACGTTGAATGAATTGTAAATTTTTCTTTTTACTAATTTATCTACTGATTGATTTTAATATTTCAAATTGGCGAATGCAGCTGAAGATTTCTTGGCTCCACAGTCGAAATTAGCACACGCCTTCTGGACCTTCTGCAATGTGAGGCAGGGGATATCTTGGCTGGTCAGTTGGGCAGTTACCATCGCTGGGTTCGTAAAGATGACATCTGAAAATCATTTATGAATAAAAAATTTAATACAATGTATGATAAATCTTTAACATCGTTCATAAAATAGTATTATTGCTTTTTTAAAAAACATTTTATTTTAGTACTTTCTCAAGAGGTATAGTTAATTCCTATGGTAAAAAAACATTATAAAAACATTTATTTAATAAGGAAAAAAAAATAAATATTCAACCAGAGTTACTGTTTTTAGAACAAGTAAGATGTAATGTATGTGTACAAACAAAAAAAGATTCGTCGTGTGGTCGCTTAAATTTAAGTCTGAGAATATAGTGATTCATTTATATATTAACTGTTAAACTGAGGCAAGTTAATTTTCTCTAATGTTAAAAATGAAGTTTATTTTTTAAATGACGTGTGATGAACCACAGTTTACATGGGCCTTACTTTTAAAAGTGAAATTGCTGCTGTTGATGAATCATTTCAACAGTAATCTTACAGGAGTATTCCACAAAATCTGCAGTTTTCAAACCACGAATTTTTCCTCGATAGCTAAAAATTCTTTTATAACAATAATATTAATAGAGTGCTAGACCAGTCATTGTAATAAAGAGCTTGTAACAAGAAACAAGTTTCTAAATTTTATCACCACGTCACTAAAATTATAATTTATAGTTATATTTTTAGCTATTTATTATTGATATAAGAGATACAGGGTTGTTAGTTATAATGTGACACGAATCAGTACACATTAAATTAATAGTTAAATAAATTACTTTTATGAAATCTTCAAATTTTCAGAGAACTCTGCTACTGCTACTGTGCTATATATATATATAATGACATTCAGTAAATGATGAAATGGTTTTCATGGTACTCATTTGACCGGGTGACATATCTGAACCATTGCTTTTTTACTAAAAAGTATATATCTTTTATATAAATATTCGATATTTAATTCAATAAAACTTTTTGTAAACATTATATTCTGTGCTTTATATTTAGTGCTATTTAGTGCTTAAAATATCATATACATTTTAATTTCTTTTGTTAATGTATATTAAAAATAAGTAAAGGTAAAAATAATTAAATATTTATAAAATAACATGATTATTAATTACTATGCGTGTTTCTAACATTAAATTGAATGAGTATTTGCAAAAAAACAAAAAAAAAAACTCAGTTAATTTACTATGAAAAATAGTATAAAGAAATCGTAAATTTGAATTAATTTTACTTCATGATTTGTAGTTTCACTTGATAACTGGAAAACTAAATACATAATAGATTACAACTTAAATTTTATCAATTATATATATATATATATATATATATATATATATATATATATATATATTATTTTAAAGAACTCAAGATTATGGAATAATTGAAAAAACTCAATAGGATTAACTAGTAATAATTAAGGAACTTAATAAAATTATATTCCTTGAAAAATATTTTAAGGAATTTAATTTTATTAGATACATACGTTAACTTTGAAGAAAAACATTGTAATCACTTGTAAGGATATATTTTCTGTTTCGAAATATTTTTGAGATTAATTTTTTTCATAGTTTTATAAATTAATTATTAAAAATCCTAAATAACCATTCAGGTTTAACCTTCATTATTTATCCAGTGATATTAATTTTTAAGTTTCATGAAAAGAGACCGTTATAAATAATTTATAATTTCCAAAATAATAAATTTTGCAAATATCTTAAACACTAAACATATTGATAAAACTAACTAAATTGACTTGATCCTAGCCGAATAGGTATTTAAAATATAAATTTCACAAGAATTATGATTAAGAATGCTTAAACAATGCTAGGAATTAATAATATTACTTCTAACGCAAACTAAGGTAATTTGTTTTACTTAAATCATTTGTTGATAATTTTGAGCACTCAGCGTGTACAGATATGATCTATAACAGTATTAATAATCTAAACGTTTATATTTCCAGAACTCTTTAATTTTTTTTCTTTTCAAATCCGTTAGCATAGAAAAATCAGGGTAAATATAAAAGAGACATACATCGCAGGATTCAATTCAAAGCGAATTATAACTTGGAATTAGATATCATGAGAATAATTAACTGTAATTGTAATTTATGAAAATATTTAAATTGAAAATTTTATAATTAGATTGGTAATCATACAGCAAATACATTTAAGCATAGCTATTTATATATTGAAAATTGGAATCTAAACTACATATATATATTTGTTAAGTCATCAAAATTTACATATGCTTCTATATTCAATTAGTTTCAATTTAAAATAATAGATATTTTAAGATATTAATTTAATTAAAAATTTTTTTAAAAAGTGCTATTATCGTTGGTTAATATTTAGCTAACTATGTAAAATAAAAAAAAATAAATGTTTAAAATCTAAATTTATGTAAAATAAATGTCTAAATTAATGGAATATTGAAAAAAATAGAAACTGGACCAATATTTAAACCAGCAAGTTTAAACGATGCAACTTCGGCTAGGATCAAACATAAAATTTGGTAAATTTTTCAAATTAAATAACAAGACGTCATTAAAATGATTTGCTATCATTCATAGCTTATGAAATAATTCGACAAATTATTACATTTTATTGCAAATAAAAATAAGTTTTGAGGATTCCAAATCTTTTCTCTTGATTCTAAAAAATAAATTATGGGAGATTAGTTTTGTTTTATTTACATATATATGCTTTTAATTTATTTCTATGCTTCTAATCTAACTAATGAATCTATATAAGCTCTTAAATGTTTCGTTTTTATTGTGATTAAAAGTATTTAAATAATATTGAAGTTAAATATTTTTTTTGTATTTTATATATGGCTCAGATATATCTACCCTGATCAACAGTTTTGAAAAGAAAAAAAAAACAAGAAATTCAGTAACCTTATATTCTGGAAATTTTTTCTTTCCTTTTCTTTTAGCTCCCGATGGCAACGACCCCGTAGACATGGCAGAAGGTGGTCCTATATTTTCAGGCTCTACTTTGGCAGTGCGAGCGCCTCTGATCGAGGGAGGCATAGGAGGTATGAAGGCATTCTCTTCTGAGGAGTTGGCATACGAGTCTTCCGAAGGGGGTGGGCTCGGAGCGTAATCACAGGGCTCAGGAACCCTCCTGGCCTTGGATTTCCTGGAGTAAGAGTAGTCTCTTTTGGTAGTGACAGGCAAAGCTTCCTCGCTAGCGCTCCTCACTAGCTGATGAGACGAGTATGTGCTCCCGTCATCATCCTCACTTTGATCATTATCATCGTCGTCATCATCCTCATTCGAGAAGTGCCCTCTCTTGGCGGATGAGGCGCCACTTGCCTGGAGCCGACCGAGAAGGTAATGAAGACCGGGATCTACTTTGCCCTCACTTCCCGAGCGGTCCTGCCTGCCGAGCAAGTAGTGCCTGTCCGCTTCTGGCTCGCTGAGCCTTATTTCGTCCGAGCAAGCAGGAGACATGTGCTGCTGTAGAGGATGGTGCTCCAGTTGTCGAAGGAGATCCTCGAGGTTTCGAATCCGTATCGGAACAGGTACTGGTTCTTCCATATCCATATCTTGTTCTTTGCCGGAATTGACAGACGAGTAATTACCTTCTAATACACTTTTGTGGCTCTCTTGTGATGGGCTGCGCTTAGTATCGCCAAGTCTCTGGGAAGCCGAGTGCAAGGCCTCGAGGATCTCCTCGTGGTAACCATTTATGTTTTTTAAGGTCCTCTCCACATCGCTAGATGAGTCCGCATTGTTCTCGTCTCCGGGGTCGTCCCCGTCTTCCCAGTCAGGGCGTCCATGCTTCAGGATGCCTTTCTCGGGTGCCCTAGGGGTCAGATTGTCCGGAGAGAGCTCGATGAAGGTGGACGTCTCGCCGAGAGGTGGACGGGAACTTTCCACGGGCAACTTGGGCGGGGTGTCTTGCTGCCGCCGCTGCAACTCTTGCAGTTTGTCCTCCCTATGAAGACGGGGTCAACAGTCTGACTCGTCAAAATTATTATCGGCACGAAGTTTCAACAGACGAGCTGGGATGTAGCCCTGCTCTTTCCTATCTGGCGTTACTTGGTCAGCGTGCTCAGCGAAGTCCTCTTCGGCAGATCGCTCGCACAGGATATAGCCCTGACCAGAGCTGCAACAGAACAGGAGAGAAACAGGGCTAGATCCGTGCCCAATCTGATCTCTAACTAAAATTAAACTACTACACAGGTTTTTTTTAAGAGCCTAGATACATTTTAGCACAATCTTTTTTAAGACGTTTGAAGGTTATGAAAGTTGCGAAGCAAGATACTAAACTCTTAATAATCATTTTTAAGAGTTTAAAAATTTGCATTAATCACCTGAAGATAAGTTCTTTGAAATTCTGTTTTTTCACAAAATCTTATTGGTTTTATTTATTTTCTAGGAGAACAACACTTATTTGATAAATGAAGAGTTAATTTCTAAATTAATTGATTAATATTATATTCACTGAAGCGAAATACTTGGAAAAAAGTATTTTAAATAAAATGTTTATAGTAATATAGTAGTTTTCTTTTAAATTTACTCTGAGATTGTCAAACTAATCTTAAAAAATTGCTTTTAAAATTTAATGATATTTCTTTTAATCTTATAATACAACGAAATTTATACGTTAACATTTATTTTTATTTTTGAAAAATAACCTCTTTGATTGATTATTCTTAGAAGAATGCATATAAGCACATAACTAAATTTTTAAACTAAGCCTTGTGGTAAAAATTCTTTATATATGTGATTTATTTTAACATACATTATGATTTATTCATTTTTATAACATAAGTTTCGAATAAATAATTTTAACATATTATTTTTTATGGTTTTATCAATAAATTGTAATGTTAACAATTTATAAAATAAAAAATAGGAACTATGTTCTTAATCTATACTTAACATTCATGAATGCCAAAAAGCAAAAATAGGAATATTTTCTTTTACAGAAAAGTTGTTTCATATTATTGGGAATGTAATTTTTATTATAAAAGGATTATTTTCTTATCCTAAAAGAAGGTGAATGTCTCATACTCGTAATTATTTAACTATGACAAAATGAATTCGAAAAATAATTAGCATTCACTTTCATATTTCTATAATTACATCACTCACGCTCAAAATTAAAATAATATACTTAGTACTTTATCTTTGAAATTATTATTTATTGCAAGTCTTTTTTTGGAAAGAATATTTTTTAAAAATAAAATATTATTTTATTTATGAAATATAAAATTAATTTTAACTTTTAAATTTTATTGATTAATTTTAAAACCACAAATTCACTTATTTATTTTAAGATGGAGTATAAAATTTTTATAATCATAAAATTTCAGTCAAGAATCAATATTATAAATGATAATTTACAGCATCTTGCTCCGCCCCTTTTTATTCTTTTA
This sequence comes from Latrodectus geometricus, assembly GCA_026290005.1. Classification (NCBI taxonomy): domain Eukaryota; kingdom Metazoa; phylum Arthropoda; class Arachnida; order Araneae; family Theridiidae; genus Latrodectus; species Latrodectus geometricus. Next base: position 32,510 of record JAPDSC010107231.1, read on the forward strand.
TGGGAAAGTTACGTTAGCTCCTTTGTTTGTTTACGAAGGTAAACAAAGCATAATACTGAAATTGAATAGAAAAATTAAGCCATGTGGTTAAGATTTTAATTTGATCAAAAACTATGTATCCAAATTCTCTATCATAAAGATAACCGACCTAAGTGCTCAAACTTTCCAACAAACAATTAGAAATTTGAAAATGATTTTAGGTAGAAATATTATTTATTTAAATTAGAAAAATATTTATAGAATATGTAATAATACTTAACATTATAATTAATTGATAAATTTATTTTTTAACACCAGAAATATTTTTGTCTTTATTTATTTGTTATGAAAAGTAAACAATTTTTCCTTTTATATACGAAAATGTTTTTTTTTTTCTATTCTATTTTATTTTGCTAAAAGGATATTCTAATTTTAATAATGAACAAATGATTTATAAAAGCAAAAAGAATATTTTAATATCTTGACGTTTTGTATTATTTGGCTTGATTCTTAAACTGATGGATATTTTATTTCTGTTTTCAAAATAATTTAACTGAATATAATAAAATAATTTCTCATAATTTTATTTATCTTTTAAGAATATTTCTAGAACGTAAATTTTGTTTTTTGAGGTGTGCCGAATGCTAGAGAGAAGTTTCTGTTTACTAATATTGATTAAGTAAATTCTTAAACCGTGCTAGTAAAATATGCGAAACTAATTAAGTACATTTATAAATAAATTGAAATAATCTTGTTTTTCTTATTATCAGAATATTGTATAAAAATAAACACAGGGCTTATTAGTAAATAATTTAGTGAAACTAATAAATAGATTAACTAAATTTTTAAAAGAATTTACATAAAGTTACTAATCCTGTAAAATTGAACTTTATTGCCCTGATTTTTTCTATTTTAATTTTTTTTATATCAATAGATATTAAATTGATTTTGGGAAAAGAGTAAATCCTTAACGTGTTATTATTTTGACCTTCCAACTAATTCCCAATGAATTAATTATTAAATTATATATAATTAGTTAAAATTAAGTATTGAAAATTTTCAGTTAAACAGAAAATTCAACAATATATATTTGTACAATAACATACAAGCAACTAAGTTTTTCCTTCAACGCATTAAATTAATAAGAAATAATCCTAACAATTTTTTTCAGCATAACCAAAAGTTATTTTTAATTTAATTTAATTTGATAAAATATTAATGCTAATAATTATTTGAGTGTACATTATCTTAAAATAAAAAATAATAACTTTTAATATTATATATCATTATTGCATATATTTTGCGTTGATGTAAATAAATTTGTGCAATACTCAATGTAATAGTACAGTAGGTGTTACCTGTAGGAAGGCATGCTGCCGAAAGTTATAATCCGGTTCACGTTCTCTTGCGAACCGTCCAGCTTCTTGCCCGACAGGGGCATGTGCAGTTTTTTGCCGAACCGCTTCTTCAGATAGTCTGACGCGCCTTTCGGCAGGATCCCGCTGCGTCTGCAACACATTATACAGAATAAAAATTTGAAGAAACATCTGCTTACAAAAGCACCAAACCACATTGTTAAACTCATAAGCAATTGCATATATAAATAATACGGAGTGGTAAAGGTCTATGGCAAATTCATCTATGTGAAGGTATATCAATATGAGTAAAAAGATAAAATGTTTTGTTCAGAGGAATATATCTGTGAAAATCCTAAATGAAATAGTGATTTTCAAATTTTTTTACACATTTACATTTTTTAACAAAAATGCTGTAGAGATGTAACAGTGTAAATAGTATTACTAAAAACCTGAGGATTTTTCAACCGTTAAAATAATAAAGTTATTTAGATCAATTCAATAACAATTTAGTATCTGAGGACTCAATTTAGTATCTCAATTTAGATCCATGAATAACTAACTATAATTCTGAGAAATAGCATTCTTGTTATATATAAGGATTATTCGCAATATTCAAACCAGAGAAATCATTTTTGAATTGCTTCTAAGTACTATCTTGTAAGGGAATGACTTTTAAAAATTAAAGCATGGTAGCCAAAACTTAATGCTTTGATTGTATTAATGATTTTCATTTCATTTTGAATAATTATTAGCAGGGAAGTGAAGCAAACAACATTCTCCATCAATGACCCGAAAATTGTGATTTTTAATAAATATCAAATTGAAAATATTTTTTGAAAGGTAAACGTAAAATGTTAAGGCGAAAATATGATTATTATTAAAAAAGGTGAGTAATTTTATCGAAAGTAATTTTTTAGTGTTAAGTCCAGGTTAAAGTTAACGACATATGCTTCTTTTTTGTTTAAAAATCTTATTATTAGAACTTTTATTTTATCTATCATAATATGATGGACAGTCTTATTTGCTGGAGTACTGATATAGTGAACTCTCTCTCTCTCTCTCTCTTTTTTTAAAGGATTCACACTGAGTAACTAAGTAGGAAACAGCTGTTCATTTATCGTTACCCTATAGGTACTTGCGAACCAACGAGTAGCGAGGAGGCGAGTAGCATTACCCCAGTCACACCACCACAAACCCGTTTATAGTGTGTGTTGCACATTCATTCATTATCTCAGAAGAAAAGACGAGGAAACACACAGAGTTCGAATCCATGCCCGAACCTGGATTCGAACCCAGCACTAACAGCCTAGGAGTCAGAAACGCTAACCACTTAGCCACCAGTCGGCGCTATAGCCCTCTCTTTTGATTTTCAGTTATCCTTATCAATGGTTCATAATAAATTATAATTCAGCGATATGGTCAAAAATTATTTTTGACGCTTTTATGGTCTCGATGATGACTCAACTCTCAAGAAATGCTTATATTAAACCAATACACAACCACAATCAGTAAGCATTTTATATGAAAGCTTAAAATTTTAACTCCTGCCATAACCTTATAGATCCAGGAAGGCAATCTGGCTATATTTTGCTTTAGAGTCTAAGCTAAAGAAATTATCTAAGTGTTTGACAAATTTGGGTTGTATAAAAGCTTATTTGGATTGACATTATCCAAAATATCTTATTATATTAAATAGAAACATTACTGTTTTCGTGTCATAGATGGCATGGCAAAAAACTAAATATACTCATTTTGGAATTTTCAACAATAGAATTATCAGTCTAAAATTTTAAGCATTTAGCTATATCAAAATGGTACCAATTCATATTTGGATTTTCTCTAAAATTTTGTAACACTTTCTTGGTGTCACAATTTTAGTACTGAATAATGATCATATAATATTAAGATATAATTAGAAACAGCAAATAATAAAAATAAAACTACATATATCTATATGTAGGCAAAGTTATAATAATGAACTACAAATACTACTAAAGTAGTTATAGTTTGTAATATCAATACATAAGTATTTATAGTCAGTGATATCAATACATATCACTAACTATAACATTCATAAATAGCTCCGTGATTTTCATATGCTCCGGAAAAGGTTCAAAAGCCATAAAATGGGCATGATTCTTAAATCATCTGCGATGTGTTCCGTGTACCCATCGTGACTTTACACTGTAAAGTCACAATAGACTTTTTTAGTAACTTATTATATTTCTTGATGTGTGTAACCACCCACATTTATCACACACATTTGGAAAAAATATATAAGAACATGACTGTAAAGTTATGTGATTGGGACCATTGTGATCACTTTTGACTTTACAGCAACCTAGTGTGCTATGATACAAGTCACATAAAGTAATAAATATATTTATGCATACAAGAAAGACTAAAAATGTATTAGTGCAACCGGATAAAAGGTTACTAAATTTCAATCAAGAACATGTAAAAATATGTACTATATGTTATATTAATAGATATTTTTTTACATACCTGTAACACGTGGCTAGGAGAGCAAAAAATATAAATACACTTCCTACAATTGTAACCAAAACTATAACCAGAGAAGTAGTGCTAAATGTTGAACCCTTGGTTACTGTAAAAGGGGAAGAAATATAAATTTCAATATTTGAAGATAAGTACGTATTTCAATTTTAAAAATAGCATTATATAAAAATCAGCAAACAAGCATAATGAGAAATAATATATGCATTGATATGATAAGACAAACAATATTTGACTATATGACGTTTGAAAATTCTATTAGACTACAATATACGAAATATTGGTAGGTAAGGAAAAATAAATATATTTATATGATACGACAAATATTTTACTATATGACATTTAAGATTCTATTAGACTACAATTTGTAGATATTACAATAAAATATTTTTTTTGTATGTCTGTCATTTAAATACATTAAGTAAAGAAATAGTGTTCTTTATAGAGAATAGTTCTTTATAAAATATGAAATGAAATTAATAAAATGCTCTTCTTAAATTGATGAAATTAATATGATTTGTATTTTGTTTGATTTTTTAAATTCTAGAAAAAATTTATGAAATGAGTTGCAATGTTCAAAGCTTGAGTGTAATCCTAGATGTTATTCTACTATCATATCAATAAAAAAGTGAAGAAAATAAATATTACTTTAAAGTCATTGTTTAATAAACTGTCAAAAACGCTCGTATCGTTTTAGAGTATAAAACCCAACGTTAATAAGCCTTAAATTATTTCAGTCTCATGTTGTCAATTATCAATGTTTTAATTAAGATATATAATAAATATTAATAATGAGCTACACACAAAATAATTTGTCAGTTTATAGTAATATTTTACGACTGTATGAGTGGGCTTTCACATCACATATATTTTTTTAAAATTTAGTTTGAGATACTTTCATAAATATACAATTTATAATAATGTCTCAGACAAATGGAATTAATATATTTAGTTTTACTTATCGTAATAATTTGAATGATGTTTTAATTTTCTGTTTTCTTAATTTAAATTAATATCAAATATATTTTGCTCCAAAGTTTAATGTTATATATATTTTTTTTGCGATAAAAATATTATTACAAATTTTAAAAAATATTAAAATATATGAATTTTTTTCCATTTAATATTGTAAATTGTTTATATATTAATTAAAAGTTCTCACAAAATTTGTTAAATATTCCCATCAAACAAGTTTTGTTGAGGAAAAACTACCTTTATTGCTGTTATGTTTATTTGGAAGAGCCATTCGTTATTACAACATGAATATGTTTTTTATACTTCATATATGCAATTTTTACTCATACTTTATGATTGTATATTTTTCGTTAGGCATTTCTATGCATTTTTCATTTTCAGATAAGAATTCGCTTAGATTGTTATATGTATTTTTCGATTCTGCTTATTACAACACATAAACTATTCCTTTTAATTTCTAAATTAACTTTATACTTTCTATATTGTAAAGGACAAAAAAGAAAATGATTTCATCGGTAATTATTAATAAAAATTGCTAGCTTTTAAGAGAATCTGGAAGTAGATTTTTTTTATCTTTAATGGAAATTTAGTTATTTATTTTCCCTCAATTCAGTTTTGGGATTCGCCAATCATTGGGAAACCAGTGAAATGTGGAATTAGATCTAACATGTGAAAATGATCTCTAAGGTTTTATAAGAATTTCATTTAATGATTCACAAGCGCTTAACCTATATGGCATTAAATGTTACAATTGTCACTTTGTATGCAAAATTTTGCTGTTTTCTTTTATTGAAAAGTAATTTATATTGTGAGATGAAATTCTCCCCTAAAACTATATTATATAGAAATGTTAAAGTATTCAGGATGAAAGAAATACAATGATGTCTAGCACAAAATCATTGACTTAGAAGAGAAAACATTTAAATGACACCATATGATGGAGAAAAATATAGTTAAAATTGATAATTCATTCCTATGGTTTTTTTTCGGATATATCATGGAAAACGCATTTTTAACATAGTTTCTTTCTATGTTAAAAATGAATTATTGTGTCGTTCAAAAACGTAAGCAGATTTAGTTGAATATAGAAATTGAAGCATAGTTGCCAACATTATTGTAGAAACTTACCAACGAAGGAACTCCTGATAGTTTTGTTCTTCCAGTCAGCGACAATTGTTGTGGAGGGAGCTCCAGGAGTGGTGAAGAAGTTGGGGATGGGTTGGAAGTCTTCCGGATGTGCCCTTTCGTCTGCTCGCTGGCTGCAATCATATGATGTCCAACCTCGATCGCAGTAACAACTATTCAGATTCGAGCACACCTAGAAAAAAAAAAGCTAATGCATTCATAACATTCAATTTTTTTCCTATTTTTTCAAGTATTTTGAAGATCTGAAGCTAATTTAAAATTTAGAATTCAATATGGCATCACTTATGAAAATTTAGAACAAGATATGACATCACTAATTTCCATACAATACCATGTTGGATTTTGCAAACGATGATTCGTGAATCAAAAAGTCATCAATAATTTACTCTTGAACCATTAACAATAGTTTTGTTATTTTTCACTTTAACATTTAACAGAACATAGTTAGATCAATCTATTTAAGATAACAGTTATTACGAAATGTTCAGATTATTAATTAGGTCAAAGATCATATTCATTTTCAAAGATTATATTCGTCTGGAGATAGTGTTAAAATTTATTGACAAACTCGCAAGAAAAGTATTGAAAATCGGATATCGATTCTTGTTAGAAAATATTAGTGAATGTGACGGAAAAACACTAATTAAATTTAAGAAGCAAATTAATTTGGGACTGATACTATTAATGATTCTAAATACTTTATTGTTGAAATTTTTGTAACAATATGTGCAATAAATTATGTTTAATACTAGGTAATTCTTAATTTAATATTTGAAATTTTAAGTAGATCAAGTGTATATGATTCTATTTTAACCTTCATGTTTGGATGTTATTTAATCAGAAGAGGGTATAAAATTCTCTTAATTGGAATTAATAGTAATTCTTTTGGTATTTGAAAATATGGATAGCTATATTATTCATAGAACATTTTGTCCGCATTTTCAAGTACCAACAGAATTCAGTGGTACTATTTTCGATTATTTGAATACATAGTATTTACATAAGGCATCAATAGACAATAAAGTGCTTATAATACTTATTTCGTATTATTGAAATTTAGAATTATGTTTTTAGACATAATTCAATAAATTAATAATAAAATAATTATGATCAATAACATAATCATAATTCCTGTTTTCTAAACATAATTCTAATGCCTGCTTGGAATTTATAATTCTTTAATTTGCTATGCATTTAATGAAAATAAATGCTTAGGCATTTATTTTCATTAAATGCATAGCAAATTAAAGAGTTATAAATTCCAAGCAGGCAGAATTATTCCTACGTATTAGAGTACTTGTAAAAATCAATTAACATTTACAAAAAGCAATATTAAAGTATTAAGAAATCAAGAATGCCACCCTCTCTTTCCGAAAATCTATTATTTGCTTTCAAAATTATGGTTAATTAAAATGTTCATTTTCTTGATAAAATTTTAATATCCTTTTCAATAATGACTGAAAATAAGATTTATGGTTACATTTCCGAAGAAAATAAAATATGATTTTAAAATACTATCCAGCTTTCGAAAATGCATGAAGAGAGAAAGATGAGTCATCATGTGAGATATAAAAAGTAAAAGTCTTAATAATTAACTTTAATTAGAGTTTTAATAACAGTTAATTGCTTTTATGATTTATAAACACAGAATTTATTTTTTTTTAATATATTAACAAAAACTCCATAATTAATAGAATTTTGGGTCAATAATTATAACACAAAACTGTAATATTTTGTACCAAAGTTATAATAAATTGTTACACGAAACACTGTCTAGAAAACAATTTATAAAATTTATTTATGTAAATGTTTTTATGTTCATTTTTCTCCTTAGATAATTAGGGGAGTTAATTTTTGTTTTAACAATCATAATGTAATTTCCGTAATTATCACTAAGATTTACAACAAGGAATAGAACAATTTAGTTAAAAATGGAATAATTAGTAGCAATCATGACAAATACGCCAAATATAGTAATCAAAAAGCCAAAATTCCTTTTAAATGCGCTTAAAATTAATCGATAGTTATGAATCGTAAATTTCCTCTTTCAAAAATTGGAAATAGAAGCATAATAATGGTTGTACAAGCATATATTACAATACTATTATTTTTTCTCAAAAATGAGATTATTTTATATTGTTACATTTTGGTCAAAATAATAACTAAAACATTGATAACTCACCCCGTGCCCTGAACAAACATGCTGCATGTGTGATGACGGACAATTTCCTGGTTCAATAAAAAGGTTGACGCTCACACAAGTCTGATTTACACAGATCTAAAAAAATAATTATTCATTCATATTTATGTACATATTATAATTCTCATATATTTATAAAATTATTCATGTACTGCTTAGAAAACATGAACTTGTGTAGTCAAAAAGCTTATTTTTAATGCCAAGCAAATGCAAAACAAAATTACATAATGTATGCAAAAAGGAAATAAAAATACTTATATAATATTTTAAAGTTACAATGTATTCCATATTTAAAATAAAAATATTTCTGGTATGAAATAGCTCGAGTGATTCAAACTTTATTTAGCTAAGCATCTTTACAGAATGTTGATAAAATGAAAAATTTTAATATTAAACAATATTTAAGATCATACCACTTATTTAAAAATGAGTTATTTATTACAAAACAAAATTATTTACCAGAAAAATCTTGGATATTTTTTTGGGATAACTTATCACTTTATTTGGATTTGAAAAAGCTGCATGAGGTCTAGGCAATAGTAGATCATATGAGGATATAGGATTCTTGTCGTTGCTCAATATAAAAAGAAATAATTTGGTTTGTATGATATATTTTCGCGCGCGCATGTGTGGATTTAACAAAAATTATAGTTGATAGTTAATAAGCTATTGTGTTCCATCTTATCTATATTTATTGTTTTTCTCTGATAACTTTTTCTGCTTATTAAGAGTTGAATAATTACGAATTTGTTTTATACGGATTATCACTTCGAATAAGTATTAGATAATCACGAGTCTAAAATTATATATTTCAATCATTTTTCTTTATAATGTCCATTTTTATTTTACATTTAATATAGCAAGATAAAGCAAATACTTCACTTTTTAAATTACTTAATTTGAAAAGCATATATTCTGATATATCTACTTGTATAAACAATTTGGTACAAATTGGATAAATTTTTCGTATTATCAATGCAATTTGGGAATACATTTATGGTAACAATATTACAAAATGATTGAAAGCTGATAGTGATCAGTTGCTTACAAGTTTAGAGTTTAAATACAATTTGAATACAAGTGTAAAGATAGAGGTATATATTAAGTGCAAAATAATATTTTTTTTTATTATTTATTCTTAACTTTTTTCAGTACCAAGACTTAGATTATTTTATTACTTTGACAAATTTATATAATATAGTGTCCATAATTAGGGCTAATTTTGAAATGTCCGTCATTTTTGCTTTAGAAGTTGACAAGGTAAACACCTCAAGAGTATCTTATTTGTTGTCTTTGAAGTTTGTAGTCGTGGAGAGATTGTAATAGCCAATTTTTTGTATGTGGATTGGAATAGAGTATTTTACGAGAAAAAAAGTGTTGTCATAGCAAAATTTTGTTATAAATATGATTAATGATCAGACTGTTCGCAAACTTGGTGGAGTTTGGCCAACATAATGTACTGAATAAGCTTATTGAAATTTATTCAGATCATTTGAAATAAGTTTTCAATATAAAAGCATGCTATTTCTTTGTGAAACGCTCTTTTTTCTACTCATGTAGGAAGGAGATAATTATTATAATCTATTTATAGAACTCTGTGGTTATTAACCGTAAAGGCAATAGGTAATCCCTTAAAATATGAATGTTGACTTCCTCAAAAAATATCTTTTATGGAGCAATATATAAATTTATAAATCAATTAAGTTTATTTCTATCTAGAGAAAAAATATTTATTTATTTTATCTTGACACTAATTATGTTAGAATTATTAATCACATTTATAAACTAAAAATTCATTTTTTACGACGATTGTCATTAACTTAATAAAGAAACTATACATTAAAGAATTATTACCTTGTCATCAGCACATTTTGTACCGTCCCGTACCATGCCCAAATCAGGAATGTCGGGAACACTTAGAGTACCTCCACTCATTCTGCAGAAAAAAATAAATAAGTACTTAAGTTGTTACTAATATAAGGGAAAATAATGCAAAAAATGTGAACTAATTGACATAAAATTAAAAAAAGCTTTACATTTACTTCAAAAGTCATATTAGTTAAATAAATATAAGTTTTCCATATAATGCTAAGAAAGAAAATGGTATTATAATGTTTTCCGTTTATAACTAAAAGTAAAAAAAAAAAAAAAAAAAAAAGTAAATAAGTATTGTCTATAGTAGTTTTCATTTAAGGAATGATTGAACTTAATTACCAATTTTCATTTTCGTAACAGCTTAAAGCTTAAAAATGTGTTATTTGGTATTCAATGTCTGTGCTGCACATATTAGTTCTCTGTTCAATATTTAAGTATAATATTATGGATTAGTAGAAAAAAACAAGAGAGATTCTATTAGGATCAGTATTACTTACTATGCTGATACTCCCATGATAATTATATGTGTATTAGAATAATTTGCTTGATTGAAATGATAATCCTATTTCATTGATCCCTTTTGCAAATGCGCTTTCATCATGTATTATCAAACAGGATCAAAAACTGCACTGTTTTCAAATGACGACAAAAGCTATTTTATTATAAAATAAACAAATTATGAAGCGGGGAATTTTTTGGGAATTCTTATTCTCATCTGAAAACAGATTAGTTTAAACGAACAATGAGGTTTGAATGAAACTAAATCAAAGCACACATTTTTTTCATTTCCTCATTTTTAAAATTCTTTATTCAGAATAAGTCATACCTATGTTTACCTAATTTTTACATGTTACACGTAGTTTCTTTACTGATAGATTTTGTATTTTTCTGTAAAATGTGTAATTTCTTAATAAATTAAGAAAAATAACCTCAAGATGTTTGCCTTTCTTTTTAAATTCTGTGTAAACCTCCTTTCTCTGGTAAAGATTATATTCCAATTTCAACAGTGGGTCCATTTTAGCGACACAGGAATCTTTATTTTTTCGTATTATAACATGATGATGTAAAAAGAAACTTGTTTAAATAAGTATGTACTCTAAAACATCAATTTTTTTAGACAATTCTAAAACGCAAAAAATGTTTCCTACAATTCCCACAGTTAATTTTAGTGTTTCAATTTCATTATTGAAAAGTTAGTTATTTGAAATTAGTTGTATTTGAAGCAAAAAGTTGTGTATATCAGTTTATAAATAGTTTTTTAAAAATACGAAATTTTCAACTTGCTAATAGAAATACGGAGATTAAATATAAGGATTTACGTAAAATCGTAATGTGGTAGATTAATATTTCAAAATCATATGAGGAAATGTTTGAGAGTTTTAGATTAAATCTTTACACATATCATAGCATTTCATTTATCATATGCTTGATATTAATTTCATTACTTTTTCCATGTCTTTTCACATCATATCATATGCTTGATATGAATTTTGACATCTAATCAATACTTCTCTATGGACGCCTAACTCATACTTATGCACAAATTTGATAATACACATAATTTTACATAACATAGTGAGGATTTTCGCAACAGTCAAAATTATGTAATACAATAATAATTTTCAAAATGATATAGTGATCCCAATTAAAAATTATTTTGCCATAGATAAAATTTTTCCCAATAGTTGATTGACGCGACAAATCAATCTTCTTCAAAAGTCATCCCCGATTGAAAACTCTAAGAGCTGGAAATATGTGATGCATTATTTCTTATGTAGTCTAGATATTACTCCTCATGATTTTTATTTACTATTTGCTCTACCACTTGCATCTATACCTTCCAGTGCTATGACTTAACTTTTCAATGAAAAGGATGTCAATGAATTTTAAAGCTAATCAAGTTCAGTTTTAGATTGACTGTGTGGTTTTTTTCACTGTCACTTTAGCACAAGAGGACTAATTCAACTTGAATCAGCCCTCTTGTACTAAAGTGACAGTGAAATAACTAAAAAATTGAGAGGCTGCAGTTAAAAAAGGATTTTAGAACATCATCCTAGTTCGGAATCGAAAAAGCAAACAATTGAAAGAAAAGCCCAACGTGCCGACTATTTAGCTCAACCGTGACACTTTCCAACAGGTCATCAATAAACAGCATAAACATAAACGTGTGGATTTTACTAATTATCTTAATTTGATTTTAGTATACTAATATTCAAATTTAATAACTTAGAATAAAAATGTTAAACTAATACACAAGTTTTCATTCTGTTTTTATTTTTACAACAATGTAATTAAAGTATATTAAAAAAATAATATTTTTATTTAAAAGCTTTATTAGAATTTACTTACGGAATATTATATCCGGCATTTCTGGACTTGTTGCTGTGAGAAGTATCAAACTTTTGCACAGCTCTGAAAATAAAACAAGGCATGAAAAATTAATAATACGTCATTTAAAAAAGTGAAAGATAAATGGTTGCTTTTTTATATTTTTTTTTTGAGAAGTTATTTAATATACATAATTTTATCTGGTACGTTTAATGCACTTTTTATTGCAGTTTTTTTACTTTTAATATCAATTTTATATTCTGCTAGAACATTTGCTTCACTTCTTAAGAACCAGATTGCTTAGAAAACTATTTTGTGAGATCATTTTTACTGAATAAGTTTAAAATGCTTATACTGAATTACATAATATTTCTATATTCTAGTTTTACAAAAATTAAGACCATTATTTCTTTTTGCTTTTTTAAAATATATTTACTTAAAATTTTATTAATTTTAATATTTTATTCTATTTATTTTGACATTTTATTTTGATGTTGCTTATAGCCTACTTGCAAAGCAATTTTAAAGTTGTCGTTTTTCACCATGATTTGATATTTTAATTAAATTTACTTGCATATTTATAATTATAAACATATGATATCACACACGTACGAATTAAAATTTCTAGCACAATTTGGAAGCTGACGTTTTAAATGAAGAAAGTTATATATTGCAGATAAATTAGTCAATGTGAATATTCAAAGCACACAGATTAGCTCAATACATATCTGATTAGGTGAAGAATGATTAAATGATATCGATTTTCTTCCTCTAATTATGTTTCCTCAGTCTTTTTTCATAATTACCTCACTAAAAATAAGTACATAGTGATAGCTCTTCCCAATAATTTCTCCAGCCTTGTCATTCTAGATTTTAATGCCCTGACATTAAACTATAGTATCATTCTTAATTCGATAACAATTCTATAATTTAACTATCGTTTTCGTCCGACTACTGGTAATGATTCGTGGAAGACTGTCGTTTTTAATACTCACTTGCATTCATACTCCGATCCTCCCAGGTACACTATTGTTCTCGAGTATTGTTTGTCCATACCAGGCACAAGGGGTGTTCTCGAACCTCTCTGGCACTGAAGGGAACCACAACGAACATTCCTATAGTGAATAACATTTTTAGTATTTCATGAAACCGAGCAAACAATTTGCATTTCATAATTAATGAAAAATACATATTTTGCATTTCATAATTAATGAAAAATACATATTTTGAATTTATTAAAATTAAATGTGAGATAAAATGTAAAATTTGTATACCTTTTGATGCAGAACATAAGTACGATTAAATAATTCATAAGAAATCTTTCTATAATGGTCAGATGCAAATGTTTATAATATAACGCGTATTCGTAAACGCGAATACATTTATTTCATTCTAGAATTCATTAATTTCATTTGTATTTTTAATTTCGAAAGATTATAATTGTTCAAAATTTTAAATGAGAAATGATTAATGAATGATGAGAAATGAAGTAAAATTAATTGATTAAAAAGTTTCTAAATTTTTTAACGTATTTATTAAATGGTTTAATTTGTAATTAATGGAGATTCTGGGGATTAATGTGTTAAAGCATTTTTTGTAGTTTTAAAATTAGTTATAAATTTTATTTTTTCAAAGAAACTTCTATGTCTTCAATGTATATTGCTTCATTTTTGAAATATTAAATGCATCAATTTTTATTTAATTCTTCGCTAGTTTGTTAAGATATTTTTTTAATAATAAAGTGCTTACTCCTCCGAGCATTTAACGTATCCTCCACGGCCATCTGTCCCACAGTTACCATTTAGACTCCCCTGCGTATTGAAACGGACAAAACACTCCTTCTCCGATGCCACCGCACCTAAAAGAATAAAAATGTTTTCTGTAATTTCACATTAACACAAATAATAAATTATCGTTCCAATTGGAATATTCCACTAATAATAATAACAATATATATATTAAGGATTATATGCATTATATTTAGAAGTTAATTTTCAAAACATTATTTTCACACTAGATTTTACGTAATTAAAAATGTTCATTCAAAACTGTCATTCCGTTCTTAAAGCTTGATCATATTTTTTCATATTTTTACAAATGTAAGATACTTAATGCTTTTTAAAATAACATTTTTAATACTGAAAATCTTAAAAAATTTCAATTTATAAGCTAGTTTACATTTTAAATAAAAATTGGAATTCAGTTAAATAATTGCGTTACTTAGTAACAATTTAATAAAATATCTGCTGTACGTATAAAATTGTAAATTGAATGAAAAAAAAAAATAAAATCAGTTGAATATAATTAATTTTTGATGTAATTGAGCTTTTAATAAATTAAAGTGAATTTTAATGTAAGACAAAATTTTTTTTTAACATTACTGACTTATAAAAGAGGTCAAAATATGCAATAAAAAGGTAAAAAATTGTTATAAGTAAATTCATGAATTACGCGTCTACTTACCAAATCCCCAGAGGTATTCACACTGGCTGTCTGGGATGGGGCAGTCACCGTGAAAGCAGAAGCCTTCTCCTTTGTTGCAGGGGCTTGCATTCTTTTTATACAGGTCTGTTGGACACTGTAAATAACAGCACAGGAGAATGTTTGCAAATTACTGTATAATTAATACGTCCTTGAGAAATTTGATTTATCTATATTTTCTATAAACATAATTTAAATCGTTTCTACATTATGTTGGTATACTTTCAGCTTTTGTCGTAATTCTAATTCTCAATCAACTATAAGTTGGAATTGTATATTTCCTTAAAATCAATATGCATAGCAAAGAATATAAATGTTTTTATTTTAAAAATTATAGAATTTTTCATATAGATATCATAAAATTCAGATCCCTGAAAGGATATTTTATTGCACAATATTACTATAGAGACATAAATGAAATTGCTTAAATTATATGAAAACTATATAAAAATATTATTAGAAAATAAAAGTGTTTTCTTTTACAGCTATTTATGTTAAGGAGAAGATTCAATTTCTAATAAGGGAATAGTAATTGTTATTTACTTTAATGTTTGTTCAAGAAATAGGTATGTAAAAAAGTATCTTTTTTCAATTAATCTTAAAATTAAGCAAATAAATGTATTATGACTTAGAATGAACATTCATTAGAAATGCCTTTTTATTTCATAATAATAATTTTAAAAAAATAGTTGTAATATAATATAATAATAATAGTTAGTAAAATAATATAATAATAATTTAAAAATTTTTAAGTGCAAAACAAGTGTTTGTCCATATGAGGAAATGTGACAAGTGCCTTTTGCGCTTAATATTCTGCTCGCAATATTTTCAAATAGCATTATTATATGATTCAGAAAAAGCATTGATTATAATTACTTATTTCTTAATATAAAATAATAAGAATGTCTTATATAAATCGTCTGCTAGTTGAATTTTTAATTTTAAAGTTTTGCTTCAAAAAGTTTTTGTGTTTTGGAAACACACGAAGTTTGTCCAAGTGATTTTGTTCGAACTTTCAGGAGTCTGGAGTTCGGTTTACCATTGTGATGCTGAAATTTTGCTCTTGCAGGCTTTTTCTTCATAGACCGATTTTGGAGATTTCTTCACCTCGGTAATTTCTTTTTTTCCTTTTTTTTTCTTGTTTTTATTCCTTATATTTATAGAGATCACTGAATTATTTTCTCCAAAAAATGTTTCTAAATTAATTATAATTTTAGGAAAAATAGTATTTTTTAGTTCCACCAACAAGCATTTTTAAAAATAATTAAAAATGTAAACTGTTATCATGGTAAAATTAGTTCCAACTATTATAAAAATTGTGCTGAAAGTTTTCTGCATAATACATGTAATGAAAAATCAAGGAAAGTTACACGTGACTGAAGTGACTTACTTGACCAGATCTTCCGTCGCAAAACTCAGGTATGTCGCATTCTGTCAAAGCAGGACGACACAAATGTCCAGCGGGTCGTAGCTATGAAGTGAAATAATCGAATTAAGAAATTTATGATAAATTAGTATTAAATTATCATTACATAATCGTTGAGTGTTCAATGCTTACTTTACAGTTTTCACAGCAGGGACCAGCCGAACATTCAGCTTCCACGCGAAGTTTGCACGTGATGGGATCACAACAGGGATCACTCTGGAGGCACTCCTGCAATCAAGGTCATAAAGAATAGATTATTCAATAAATAATATACTATTTAACATAACTGCATATTTTAATGCAAACAGAAATTGACCAAAAATACTATATGATATCATATTTAATTTGCACCCAATGAGATCATTGCTTGGATTCAAAATTAGTCTAATTATAAATTATAATAATGAAAGTAATAATAATGGGATTACAATTGTAGAAATGTACGTTTGTGAATATATATGCAATCTCTTATATGCAATAAAATGGCAATCTTACAATCACTCTAATAAAGGAGACGAATAATAACGTGATAGCATAATTCAATTCTTTAATATTATATTATTATATATGATTTGAATATGTTAAGATAATAGCCGGTATGCTCTTAGATGGGTTATCGTAATCAATATCATAAAATTTAAATTATGACTTAAATATTAATAATAGGAATAATGTGAAATCGTACATGATAAAATGTATGTTTGAAGATGTATTTAACAATTTACACATCTGGTAGATTATAGTAGAAATACCTCCTGAGATATTCTTACAATCAAAATATAAATGAGAGAAAGTAAATAATTATTTAATATGATAGCTTGCTTATATAATAGTATCTCTAGCAGTACTTCATTTTAACCCTATTTTGTATACGATAGTAAATGATAATCTGATGTTACGCCTATCTAATAACTGACGTCATCATGATAACCTTGACTCGATTTCTGTAGTCAATGTGATAAATGTGATATAAATTATAAGTTTAATAACAAATTATAAACTATCTTGTAACAACGTATGGGAATGGATATGTTTGAGGAGTACTTAATTTAGGAAAAATAGGAAGTCATTTTGGAATTTATTATATTTTGTCATTGGAAATTTTCTATTACACAGAATAAGAATTATATACTTCTAAACAGAGGCTTAAATTATGCATCCAATTCCAAAATCTCTTAGTCATTCTCTTAAAATTCTAAAAGATGAACATGTGTTATGCTTTTGTAGAAGCTTCTTGGTTATACAAATAAGGGCAATTTGAATTTACTGTTCGTAATGAAACGCTTAGCTATACAGTTTAGTGAAGTATATTGTGTACATTAATATTTCACAGTTTTTCAAGGAAATATTGTTTGTAACATTTAAAGATTATTGAATTCTAAATAAAGTAATTCAATAAAAAATTAATTAAAATTCTTTAAATGTAGATTAATGAATTATTCAGTTAACTCATGTAGTTGATCTCCAATTTTAAAATCGATATGAATTTTGAAAATATATTGTGTAATATATAAAAGAATGATACCAGAAAAAAATCACACTTCAATTCATTAATAATTTATTTAAAAATATTCAAAAAAGCATATTCTAAGTTTGGAAAATAGTATATTAGTAAAAAGTATACATTTCAAAAGACTTCTCCTAAGTCTCTACTGAAACTAAAAAAAACTTTTATGCATCAATTTTTTATATATCAATTTTAAAAGCAGACGTCAAATTCAGTTTTCTTACTCATTAAACTCAATGAATTCTTAACTAAATCTTATTCAAGATCACAAATTATTCATTAAAAAAACTTTTATAATCATAAACGCGATCTAAAGAAATTTATACTATTTATATAAAACTTAGTTACATAAAAGACTGGTGTAGGATAAAAATCCATTTTCAATTTTATCAACATAAGGATTTGAAGTATAGTTTACCTCTATACTGCCACAATCACACTGCTCGCCGTCTTCTATGACTCCATTGCCACAAGTACGGAAGTCTTCGAGCTAATAGAAAGACAAGATTTAATCAATGTAAATTGAAACAGTGGAAAAGATAACGATTGTAACATCATTAAAATGATGATAATTAAATAATCTTAATTTTTTATTGCATATCTATTTTATTTTATATATTTATGGGGTTATTGCCCATAATCAAAGAAGATGCTAACAGATTGTAAAAGCTGAAACATTAAAAATTTAATTATTCAGTTTTGACTGTAGTAAATATTTAGTACAAATAATTCTATTAACAATTTTATTTCCGCTTTGAGCCATTTATTTCATTATGACATTTCTAAAGTTTATTTAAAATGTTATTTTTGCATAAATGTTCTTACACTTTTAGATGGGTATTTTATTACATTTTTAAGTAATTAAGATAAACCTTTTTGTAAATAATATTAAGACTTCGAAATGTGAGGTTTTATGACTTCATAAATTCAGTCGAATAATAACTGTCATCATAGATTCATAAAATACTCTTTTGTTAAATATTTATATTTCTATTATGAATCATGTGAAATAGAATACGTTGTAAAACGATTTAGAATACTTTTTTTAAGTAATCTAATTCCTACTGAAGTTTATATAGTTTCACACATGCCATTGTGAATAGTCAGATTAATAAAAATCATAGCCATAGAGTAAAAAACCTTGGAAAGTATTGATGTATGTAAAGTATTAAAATTTTAGTAGTATTTAACATTTTGTAAGTGTATTAACATGGTATTAGTGTATTGCAAGTAATAGATAATTCCAGAATTTAATATAATCAAATTATTTGATTCAAAAGCAACAATTTTTTTTCTTGATTTAAAACTATATGTTTTGATGAATTTTTATATTTAATTTACACTCTGTTTTACATCAATAAATAAAAGTCAAATTTTAAGTTCTTTATTCTTTCTCAGACAATAGAGCTTAAAATAGTGTATATTGGAAGATAAAAATATTTTGTTCTAGAAAAGTATAGAAAAAAATCTTTTGTAAGCTAATATTGCGATACATTTTTTCAATAAAAACTCTTTGTTTATAAAGATTAAAGTGAACATTTCTGACTATTTTAGGAAAAATTAAATCAAGTTAAGTATGAAATATGTAGTATATTATTAGCACAATTCCACGTACGTAAGATAAATATAAATGTTTCGCATGTACCAATAAATATATTACAAAATAATTAAATTAACAAAGGATCATAAGAAAAAAAGAACAAAAACAATAAAGAATAAGGAACAAAAACAAAATTTTCATCCAATTAATAAAATCCACGTATTAAAGCTTAAATATGATACCCAATTTTTCAATAAAATAATGTTAGAGTACCTAGAAATTTGAGAAAAAACATTAATAATTTCATTGCTTAGTCTTTATAGTTAATTATTATGAAAAATAATTTAACATAGATACATTAATATTTTTACAGCGAGAGCTCACGATGTCTTGTTTGGTTAGGACGTTTGCTCTCATTATCGGAAGTTAGTGAGTTCGAATTTCGACTCATTGGATGATGCACCGCGTTCGCAAATGATGTTTGGGGC
>JAPDSC010107231.1:52339-71112 GCA_026290005.1 Latrodectus geometricus
CTTTGAGGAGGGGGTCAGGATCTTTCAATTGGTTCCTGCATTTAAATACCCACTCACTCACTTTCGGGATAATGAAGGCATTCCAAATGGATACTCGAAAGTAAAATTTGTCATCATTTCCATACCTAGTAATGCTGAAAGGTTGAAATCTTGTAGTAACCACACATTAAAAAAATTAAGTGAAACTGAAGCAAAAGAAAATCACAGATATTAAAAAAATACCACTGAAAGAAACTAATATGTACTTGAGAAAGAAATTCTTTATCTCATATATATTATATATATAGAGTTTATTTAATATAATAATTATTTAAAAGTTGAATCTCTATGAAGCATAAGCAGAGTGTCCTTGCTGACGTATTTGGCAATTTTAAATGTTACCATGATAAAAAGTATGGTTTCTGAAACAACTTAAACATTTTAGCAGCAACACAAGCGAATTCCACAAAACAAAATAAATGAAAATAATATTTAAATAAGCAAAATTTCATGAAGACAATGATTGTATGTAATTTTATAAATTGAACTATTCACACGACTTATATTTATTATTAAAAGTCTCTTTACTTTGTCACCAGGCTTTTCTCCTGTTTTATTTATTTTTCTTTTCAATATTTGAACATTTGGGATAGATTAATTTCTCAAATACATATTAATTTCTTTCTCAAGTATTTTATTATATTGATTAGTGGTAAATAAATTAGTATACATATTTTTTCTAATAAATAAATTAATAATCAAGAAATGCATTCCTTTGACTTAAAATGCCTAATACTATTTATAACATAGCCTCTAAATACTTCTTGCTTAAATGTAAATTAAATTATTTAAAAAGAACATACTGATTCAAATTTTGAAAAGACAAATAACAAAAACTTTAGAAGAGCCTGGTGACAAAGAAAAGACGCTTTTAATAATAAATATTGCTCGAATGTAATTGAATTGTATTTTAAGTATTGAATCATTTGAATGAAATTATATCAGTAAGAAAAATACAATACTGCTGTAATTATATGTAAGTAATTTTTTTTTGTTTTGAAAATAAAAATGTCTCACCTGATTAGGCTTATTAAATAGGCAAATTCCATGTCCCACACGAAGTGCCCTGATGTAATCTTGCAAACTGCAGGATGAAAAATGATATGGTTGTATCTTGCTCTCTCCTCTGAAATAATAATTGTTAGAACATCGTTAATTAATTATTAAAATAAAATCATTAAATAAAAAAAATAATTCTAGAAAAATATTCATGGTTGCTTTGAGAAAATTGTTATTTAAAATAATATATAATATAATAGATATTGCGCTTAAACGAAAATTTTTTGTCAAGTACTTAAAAAAAATAGTCTAGCAAAATTTTCGCAGTTTGAAGGATTATTTATATGAAATGAATGACAAAATTAAATAATATTTCCATTTAATATATTATAGTTTTAATTTATCCAAGTAAATTTAATTACTAAAAATTATACTATCATTTTATCCAATGTTAACGATTGAAGTTAAGTATACATTATTCTTTTCTTTAACAACTATGTGAAAGAAAAATATTTGTATTATTAATTATTGAAAATTCCTTATTTAAAATTTATTTAGATCAAGACTTTTCATATAAATATAATAAATAAAATGCTAATTTTATAAAGTGCATTTAGCAATAGAAGTTTTGAAGTAAAAATAATTTTAATTGGTGCAATATGAGAGGGGAAAATATATTTATGTTTTTTAACAACAATATATATTAATATTATACAAATGTTGTAATAAAATGAGTTTGGCTAAACAATATTCATTATGAAAATATTTTGTATTTCTCATGGTTGTAATTAATAAGAGATTGTGTTAATTTCTGATTTAATAATCGCAAATTTATATTCTCTTACATATTTTTATAAAATTCTTTTTCACTAATGATAAAAATATAAAACATATATTAAGTTATAAATGAAGAAGCATGATATTAAATACACATAACGGATATTAAATAAAATTCTCACATCATAAAAGTGTTATACTATTTAAAATATTATATTTATCTTATTTTGAGCATTATTTCAAATAATTAATGAAAGTATTTCAGACTTTGAGCTATTATAAAATAGAAAAGAAATACATACAGTATGTTTTGAGACATAATACAGCTCCACCAGTCTTGGCATTTACAGTCTTCTATAAAATAGAATTTTTGTTTTACTAATTTATATTGTAATTTATTTCACAAATTATTTCTTGTTATTTGAAATTATTAAACTTAACTAAGGAAGACTTATATGAATGACCTAACAATGTCATTGAGAAAATTTTACTTTGTTTTTAGTAAAGTTTACTAATTAAAATTGTTACTATTGAATACTTTATTAATAATTTTGAGTTAAATTATGTGAACTTATATATAAAAATCTAGAGAGATCACGATTTCTCATATAGTATGAGCATAGCAGAAAATTTAGGCAAGAAAAGTTCGCATAAGAAAAGTATTTGACAAATGAAACATTGGAAATATTTAAAATCTAATAGAATTATAAATGGCTTATTTTATATTTGATGTATCTAAAGAAGATTATAGTTTAAGACACTGAAACAATATTATCTTATTATAAATAATTAAAGAATTCTGAATACTAAATGTTTTAAAATATAACCCATGATTATCATAATAACTTGCTCTCTACAATCACCTTTAAAACTTCAATCTAGAATTTCTGATTATGAGTAACCTTTGAGATGATGATTAGTTCCTACAGCAATTGTGTAAATTGTTTTTTGGAGAAACTTATTTTAAAAGAATATATCATGTTTCATCTTATTGTTTTACGCAGAAACCCTTATATATTTAATTAAAGAATCCTTAGTACTGAATGTAACAGTTTAGGAATGTGTGATGAATATGTACTAGCTTGGGTGCTATGGCTGCTGATTGTAAATATTGAACTCATAGAAAAAAAGATAAATATATTAATTATTATTGAATTCTTTTAATATTTGTCAGAAATAATGTGTTCTAAATATTTATAAAGATTATGGTTTGTGTTCTGTGAAGAATGCGAGAATTCAAATATTAAACTTGCACCTTGATCATATTTCAAAATTAAGTTATGTTAGATTATTTACAGGCTGATGATTGAAGATAGTGATTATCAAATTAATAAAGCTGAATGTTCTTCTAAAAATGAGAAAGTTTGCCCATTAAGATAGTTAACTCGCCATATGAAATAGCGATAACGTTAGCTAAGTTTAGCTTTTTCGATCAACAAAAATAAGGAGCCGAAATTGCATCGATAAACACTTTCCGCAACAAATCTTCATCATTTACTACTGTTACATTAATTATTCATTAATAACTTTAATGAAGCTAGATATTTAAAATCTTGATTACTAATAATAAGTGTTATTTATGAGCGATAAAGTTATTTGCATTGTTCTAACTTACCAGGACCTTGACCCGTGCCGTCCGAGTGGTCATGCCCCATGCCTAAGTTGTGACCTAGCATGTGTGTTATGGTACTGGCAACCAACTGCGGCTCATAGATATTAGTATCCTAGAAAAAATATATCTGTCAATGCAGGTGAAGCGAATAGTTATAAATATTAAAGATTTAAAAAGAGATTCAGAGAATTCTTGCTCATTAAAGCAACATTTTCTCACCTCGCTTATTCCAACAGCTTTGGCTGTACAGATACTGTCTGGTACTGCCATACCCACTTCACTTCCTCGGAAATGCTTCCCTCTGTAACAAGAACAGTAACAAATATAATTTTATAAATATAATTTCATAATATTTTTGGTACTTTTAGTAATAAGTATATAAATTTTCTTTATCTAGTTATAAATTCTTTTTAATATGTTAAATGTCCATATTGTGTTTGTGATTTTGTATAACTATAAAAATTTGTTGGGAATCCTTACAACCCTCATCTAAATAAACTATCAAATCAATAAGTAAAATAATTATTGACACTTCAACACATTTAAGGATATAAATTCTTCCACATCTCAAAGACAATATAGTTATGTATATATATTTTTAATCTACTCAATAATATAGAACCTACGTAATAGCAATATTAAATAATTCAAAATATTTCTTCAAATTCAATTCATATTTATAGTTAAGAAAGGCATTTTATGAATAAAAATTACTTTCAAAACTTTTCTTTTTGTTTTCCTCTGATAGTTTTTATTCTGTTATACGTATGTCGTATTAGTCAGATGTATGTATAGATTTAATTTAACATAAAGCTCATAAAATAATGTTAAATAATAAAATTTGTGAATTGAATGTTGAACATTTCTTATGCATGCGAGAAAACAAAATCTAATTTATTTTATTTTCATAAGTAACGTATTAATGTTTTATGAAAACAAAATAATTTTATTCTTGTTTAATATTGCTTTAGCAAAAAATACAGCGAATCCTTACAAATATTCTATAATTAAATATTTTATAAAACTAAAAATTGTTTTTATTAAATAATCTATTATTTTTCTATAAACCTTCTTTTAAATATTAGCCATATGGAATAGGGAGGAGTTTTAGAAATAATGGGGTAATAAAATATGAAAATAAGTAAAACACACAAGCATGCACTTTGACAGATGTGTCTGTAAAGAGAATTAGGCTAGATCCATTTCACTTGCTCAATAGGGATTGGAATTGCTTTGAAACTTGTTAGTGAAAATTTCACAGTTTAAGACACAATTAAAAGATATATTTTGATTTTCACAGCGTATTGATTTTTGAGAGGAATTTTCAATGATAATCAGTTGTACTTACATGTGACAAGGACATATTCTTTAAGTTCATCAGCATTGAAAAATATTGGTTTGGTTGTCACTCAACAGTGATATTCTTGAGGTATAATTAGACCAGAACCTAGAGCTTAAAATGAATTCCAAACACTAGAAATCATTTTAATCTAAAGTGGGATTCGAACTCACAAGCTGACAAACCGAAAGCAAGTGCCCTATCCAATCAGCTGCTAACTTGGAATCACTAACACAGATAAATATGCAAGAGGAGGCAAAAACGTAGCATCTATCTACTGTACCTCTGACTATTGAATAGTATAGGATTGAAAGCAGAACCATTCACTTCAGCTTTATTTAATATTTTATTGCAATACGAAGGTATTGTATCATACTAAAACCAATTAAATAAGTAAAATAAAAGAAAATATTAATGTTAGATATAAGCCATATACATACGTTATAAGATGAGTAGCATCTTTGGCCACTTTGTAGAGCTTTCTAGATGTGTAATCTAATAAATTGAGCAGTGTCTGCCTGACATCTGCTATGATGTCAATTTGGTCACCATGCGCCCATGTCTCCACGTAAACAACAGATACTCGGGTATTCACCGTTTTGAAGTACTGAAAATGACATAATTAAAAGAATTCAGTAAGACTTCAGCATTAAAGCTGGAGGGAATTTAATAAAGCAACATGTAACTTATTGACAGCATATGTAGAAAATAAATAGTTTAACAAAAACACGTACCATATCTACACAGTTTATGATTTGTATAGCATCACTAACTACTTCTGCTCGTGTAGAATTTCTGTTTTCAAACTGAAATGAAGTGAAGCATACTATTAACAATGAAAAAATAATTATCA
Organism: Latrodectus geometricus; assembly: GCA_026290005.1. Taxonomy (NCBI): domain Eukaryota; kingdom Metazoa; phylum Arthropoda; class Arachnida; order Araneae; family Theridiidae; genus Latrodectus; species Latrodectus geometricus. The sequence goes on from JAPDSC010107231.1 coordinate 57,959, forward strand.
AATACACACACACACATGAAATATAAATTTAATTTTCTATTGAATATTTATAATAGTTTACTGTAGAGAAATAGATGAATCCCAAGCAAGTTAATGTTATTCAAATTATTTCGAAATTAATTGCATCATAATTGGGAGAAATAATTGCGAAAAACACAGTAAGTATAAGTCAAGAATTTAAAACGTATGCATACCAAAATTATAACATTTTTTGCTTTAATATGTATGTAAAATTACAATTCATGACATTTATGTTTTTGTCTTGCTTCGATTTTGTTTTAGAAGATAGTTAAAGCTGTTTTTGATTAAACAGCTATTTTTACACCTGTAACATGTTTCTTTTCAAGTGGACATTTTCATAAATAATAGTTTGTGTATGCGGCTACTCAAAATCAGTTGAACAAAATAAATTTTCAACTTCTACTTAAAGAGTCATGCATCAAAATCAGAATTACACACAATATGCATTTTAAAATATTTTAAAATCCTTAAACTTAGAATATTGCATTTTAAAGAATTTGATACTTACATAATTCTTAACGTAATAACGTCTTTTTTAATTAAAAAAAAAATTAAATATACACAGGGAAAACGAAACTTAAAGGGAATCTCTTCTCCAACTGAAAATTTTAAAACATAGATTGAATGCCACGAGGACATTAAGTTTTTACTCTTTTTTTTCAAACATCAACCAGTTAATGAAGTTATACATACTCATTAGGCCTATTTTTTCAAATATACAAGAAGATGGTTAGGTTGTTGATGTAAGTTTGGACCCTTAAAATATTATTAGAAGTAAATTATCATCAATACTATTCCAATTATTATTAATATTTATTAATACTGCCTAAAGTATTTTATAATCTACCTTGAAGATTAATAAGGGAATTTCTCGAAAAATAAACATGTATGTTTAGAAAAATATTCACCAAAATTTCTTTGGTCATCTATTTCCTTTTTCATTTAATTTTATATTATATTGTTTGCATATTTTATTATATCAGACAGCATTTAAAATGTTACTACTACATTTTAGAATAACTCCAATTTATAAAATAATTTCATTATTTATAGTCAACAACAGTTTATAATAAAAGACAAAAATTGAAAACTAAATAACATACCATAGCTTGATCGATAACCAATGCTAATTCTATAAATTTATAAACTTGTCGCACATCTCTCTGAAAAAGAGCAATATTTTGCAATTATAATAAAATTTGTTATTTAAGAATAATGAACCTGAGTGATATTCATGAAAACTTTTCTTTATAAAAAATATATAATTTTTTATATAAGAAAAACAAAAATATAATTGTATTGGGTTGTTCGCGGAAAGTTATTCGTTTTATATGAAAATGAAAAACCTATAGCGAATAAATATTTTATTGAATTGTATATTGACAATTTTAGTCTAATGCTTTTTACCTTCTTTCTTATCCATCTTTCTAGCATGACTTCATTCTCATAAAATGGTTGGTTTTTACTAGCAAAAAACTTGATTTCGGTGAGAAAAACGAAATGATTCTCCGAACAACCTAATACTACAATAGGTAAAAAATCAGAACTAAATTAGAAATATTAAATTTCCTTAAAAATCTCTCTCCAAAGGATATATATACTTTAAATAAAGCAGTGCTGATTCTGAGATTTCAAGTAAAGATATTTTATAAAAAATTTCCCTGTTTTTGTCATTATAAATAAAAATTGTCAACTATTACTAAAATGATTATCGTATATTACTTTTGAAATTAAATAATAGGTTTTGTTATAAAGATTTTTATAACAATCACAAAATTTTGCTTTTCAGTAAAGTTTCTTATAGATAGAAGGCCTATCTATACATTTCTAGGATGCATATCTAGAAGAGCCTCTAGCTTTCCTTACGAATAACGCAAAAAATAAAAAAAATAAATCTATCTTTTATTGTTCAACAGTGTCTGGGATTTAACAAGTAACTGTTTACATCAAAAGTATGATTGTAGTAAAAATCCTTGACTAGAGATTCTATATAGGTTTTTTTCCCACCTAATAAATAAGAGATTAATCGTGATAGTATAAAAAATGTTTTATTTTGAAAATAAATTATTTGCTCCGAATAAAAGATAAAAATTGAATCACAGAACTGCGTAAAGATTTTGGGAAATTATTTAATAAAACTACTTTGTCGTGTGTTTGCTTTTAATAACAATCTTGACATCAATAAAATGCATGTACAGTCACTTTAAAGATATGTATATATTATATCTACTTTAAAATTAATTATTTTTGAATTAAGTACTTACTTTAATTCTTGTGGGTGGTCTTATTCTAAATTGTTTGAATCCCCATTCATGCATTCCTGTGTTACCTAAAAAGGAGAATTTTTATATAAAAAATGATTAAATTTTTATATAAAAATTACAATAGATCAAGATTTGACTCTCTAATGAGTATTCTTGACTAAATTCAATCCTTATAAAAAAAAAAGATACAAATTAATTTTTGAAAAAATAAATAAAATTATTTTCCTGCTCTACTTATTTACTGTTTAAACTTTCTTATTTATTTAATTATTTTTTTTTTGACCATCAATCATAACTGGAAAAAGTAACTTTTAAAATTTTTGCATCTAAAATTTACATTATATTGATAATATAAAGAACTATTGAAATAAAAATTCATAAAAATTGTTTCTTTTATTGCACTTTTACTAAAATATTTTTAATTCAAATATTTAACAGAATTCTAATTTTGTTTAATTTTATTGATGGATTTATAATCATTACACACGTTTACATTATATACACATCTGTGAATGGTATAAATGCATTATATATAAACAATTGTAATTTAAAATTTTTTTAAAAATAATGCATTGATTTCATTGGATTTACTGATTAGAAATTTGATCTGTGGCTAAAATTTAATCACACAATGACACTCTAAATTACAAAATTATTCAGGAGAAGTTTTGAAACTACCATATTATTTAAGCATTTCTTAATTTCTCTTATTATATAATAATAAAACTTTTGATTGTTATTGATAAAATAATCAAAAGTGAAAAACTGGTAAAACAGAGAGAAACTTTTCACATCAAGGTTAAAATATTTTATAAAAAGTTAAAATATGGATTAGACAAAAGTTTTGCTTAATTATTAATTATAACTGAATAAACAAGTCGTTCAAAACATAATCTCTTAATTGATTTTTTTCCTTGTCTTTTCTAAAAGTGTAGGTACAATAGTATTAAGACAATGCAACAAGGATTATTGTAGAGATATTGTATGACAAAGTTTAAATGTGAATCAATTTTATAGTTTAACATACTGAAGTATCCATAGACTGTATAATAAAATCACTAATAAAATAATATTTAATCACTTAAAATATTGCTAAAAAATTTGTCACTAATACTTTTCAGATGAAGTAAATATTGTTAAATAATATTGCACCATTTGATTACTAAACGATCCTCTAATAGACAAATGCTGTTTAATTTACATTTTAATATTTTATTTCAGTAAAACTGAAGCAAATTAATATTCTTCATATTGGAAAACTGTTGCTTTGCTATTTCTAGATCAATAAATTTTTTTATAGTTTTGCATAGGCTGTAAAACAGTTTTAGGGCCCATTGCAAATATTAAAAAAACTTTCCTATATTTTTACATAAAATTTGCAACAAAATTTTATTAGTTCAATGTTTCTTCATTCAATGTTTATTGGTAATACTAACAAAGAGCATATTCATAATAATTATTATTTCTTTTATTTAGAATTTTTGAAATATAGATTTAAAAAGGACACTAAGTTTTAGTTAAATTTAAATACCTGTATTCTAATAAACATACGATTATTATATTAAAATGTTTATGAAAATAATTGTGTCATCAAAGCAATAAAAGATTTTTCTTTTGTAATTATTAACACAAAAATAAATATTTTTACATTTTAAATCTGTCCAGTAAAAATGAGAATTTAGCTATACTTCACGAAACATATTTAAAATATAACTCTAAAAATAACTGTACTGAAGAACTAATTTGCATAATAATTCAAACAGTATTCTTGTATTGGCACATACTGTTAAAAATCCATTCTCTATTTTAATCTAAAATACTTTAAAGTATTTCATTTAATGTTTTTTTAAATAGTTAGAAAACTTTAAAAATTATACCAGTTATATATTTTTTATATAGGCCCAGATGTTACAAAAATCTGGTTATTGCAGTTTGAATTTTAAATCAATAATTAGTGGATTTAAATACCGTTATAAATTAATTTTTATTGAAATTAAGCAATGTTCAATTAATTGCACATTATTTATCTCAATGAAAAATAATGTAACATGTATACTTTAAGCATTTATTTGCATTAATTTATTAGTAATGAATTTTCACATAATCAATTAATAAGATTTCAACTAATTGTTTTACAAATTCATTTACAAAAATAAATTAAAAGCATTAAAATAGGAAATATTTTATGCAATGATATTTTGTACTAAAACATTGTAAATAAAGAATATATGAAATATATAGCTAAAAATATCGTTTAATCAAGGTTTATATATTTATATGTTGAATTTTGAAATGATGAAAACTAAAAAAGTACATATTAAATACATATTTGTATGCAAAAACCATAGATTTATAAAAATTTAAATTACAGGAATAAATTGTACTTTATCTATTTTATAATTTTTTTAAGTATTCTAGGAAATTTTTAACTTACCACATGTATGTTTCCCCTTGTTTTCTGGGAAAAACCGGAAGAGTACATGCGGATGTTTGCGCTAAAAGTAAAAAAAAAAATAATGACTTTATTGAGAAAAAATCCATTGTGTATACACATTAAAATTGAGGAATTGTTACTTTTTTACCAATATAGTGAAAAATAGTTAAAAAAATATTCGGTAAAAAGGATTATATGAATAGTTATTTTTAATAAAATGATACATCACTAAACAATGTCTGAAAAAAAAAACATTTTAAAATTTTGCTTCATATTTTAAAAATTAAAAAAAATTAAAATTGTAGTTGTATTAATAATTTAAAATCTAAAATTTTTAAATTATAAATATAATTGTGCAATTTCTCATACTTTTTGTACATTTTTGTTTGAAAAATTTAAATTATATATTGAATTAAAGTACATTTCATTAGGTATATAGTTTATATTATATTACGTTCAATATAAACTCAAGTTTAATTTTTATCATTTTCTGATTTTAATTATAATTTTAAATTAATAATTTTTATTTTGCAGTTAATAAATACATAGGTTCTACATAAGCTTAAAATTTAAAAGATTTTTGAGGTTACTGTTTAAACTATAAAATCTTTAAAAATTTGAATTACTGTATTTTTAAAAAGAGAATATAATGCTTTGAGATATTTACAATTATTTAAGAAAATCTGTCAAGTTTATCTTATTGATACTTCTTGGGAAAGCCTTATTTAATTCCTCAAAGTATCATTAAAATATTTATATTATTTGTTTCATTACGAAGCTAATAAATGTTTGATTCATTATTTTAATTAGTAAGAACTATGCAAGTTGGATATGGAAGAGCATTTTGGACTTTTTAAAAGAGATTTTAGGTTCTCAAATTACCATTTTTTTGTATAAATCATAATACCTTAAATTCTAAAGTTCAAATATTGCATTTTTATGAAAGTAAATATTTTTGAAATAAGAATATTTATTATATATTTAAGTGTTTCTTAAATGATTTTATTATAATTGTTCCATAGGTAACATCATATGGTATTCTTTATGGTTGCATGATAATATTTTCAAATTGGAATTATGCATTTATAATTTCAACGTTAACTTCATGTAGCTGCTAAAATTTTACGATGATTACTGCAATAATTAATTAATAGTTTAATGATTGCAAGATACTTTTTCAAAATTAGATTAGAATAAAAATTAGGTATTTTATCAAAATTAAACCATTAATTAACTCTTGGTTCTTCAATAACGGCATTATTATGAATTTATGGAAAGTATAATATTAGAATTTTCTTTAGGTTATAAAACAATATTTTAAATTGCTTATAATTTATTATACATACTTGGGTTTTATGTAGATAAAGTTACAATAAATTTATAATAACTAATGCAATACTTATTATAACGTTGCAATTTTTGTCTTGTGAATATTCCTTAAATGGGAATGTTTTTCAGCATTTATTTAATATTAATTTATAATAACTAGTGTAATAGGTGCCATAAATTAAGATGTTTCTTATTATATTTTAACTTAGGGAATATTTCTGATTAATTGTTGTATTAATAAAATGTAATGAATTATAATTTAACAATTATAACGTCAATTTAAATATTATGAATTATATAACTTTGAAATATTTTTAAATTCTTTTAACCATAAGTTATAGAAAATCATTTTATTATTGATAATAAATCAATATTTTAATAGTAGGTTGTTAAGCAGCTATAAATTATAAAGTAAATGAAACAATAAATTCAGACTTACAGACATATCTCCGCCGTAGAAAGGATGTATAACAAATGTCTCATTCCCCACATGAATTACGCCACTGAAAAAGAAAAATATAAAAGTCAAGTACGTTAATAATATTTTTTATTATGAAAACATTAAATTCAGATAAAGGAGAAAAATTAATAATTACAATAACTTTATTTTTAAAAATATGAAGCTATATATATTGTTTTGCTAATTGTCCATTAGTATTTAATGAATAAAATTAATAGAAGTACTATCTGATAAGATTTATATTTAACCATATAATGAAGTAACGCAATATTTTTTGCAAAAAACTTTAATTTTTTTTTAAATTTTAAAAATTATTTTTAAAGTTTCTTTTTTTTTCTTTAGAATTGTCTCTTATAAATTTAGCACTCTTTTTTTTTTCTCAATTTTCCAGATTATTAATGATACTAATCCATTTACATTGTTGACATTACATTACTACACAGAATTACGAAGTTTCAAATTTTACCAAATAGGTATAAATTTATTTGAAGATATAATATTTTAACGAATAAATATATTTTATGTTTAAAAATATTTATACTTAAGGAATTTTATTTAAAATTTTATATCCTAAATGTTTCAGACTCTATCATATAAAACTATTATCTTAAAATTTTACATTCGGTTAGTATATTTGGATTTTTAGATAATGTATTAGATCTTATTTTAAAGAAAAGAATGATTTTCAATTGTTAATTTTCACATTTTATTTTACTAAAATCTTATTTTATGTTTTTATTTAAAGCACTTTATTTTATTAGGGTACAATATTTAAGTAGATTTCTGTTACTTGATAATTTATGTAAAAAGTACAGAAAGTTATCAGCTATTTTCTTCAATAGACACGATAGTTTAGTAGTCACATACTTCTTAATGTTTATACTTAGTTGCTAATAACAAAATACATGCATGTGAATAAGTAGACAATGTTCAAATAATTTTTTAAATATTCATTGTTTATTGCATTCCTCGAGGACTTTCCATTGGCAGTGGGCCACATTTGAGTGGTATAATAATAAAACCCAAAGCTTTATTAGTAGGCATCGGTGAAACATAAATGTTCATGCTAACATTAGAAAAATGTGGAGTTACTGAAATTTTTAAATTCGGAACAATTTAATTAAATATTAAGAAACATTTCCTGAGAAAATTAAAAATAAAAAATTCATTTGCTTACAAGATTTCCTATTAATAATTATATTAATTTAATTGATTTTACAACTGCATTCAGTAAAATTCTATTTTAGATTGGTATGTTTTAGAACTTAATCCAATAAGAATATTAGAATGTTACTAAAATTCAGAATATTTTATTTAAAATTTAGTTTCTCAGAAAAATGAAATGTAAGCATTCCTAATAATAAGTCCCTTTTAAAATAGGAAATTATGCATCTTTCTCAATACTTCCAACTTATTTTCGATTTCCATACAAATCATATGGACTTATAGTGGGTTAAATGTTTTTTGAACAATGATACATGTCACAAATTAGATGACATATATGAAAAATAATCATAGAGTGATAAACCAAAGTCAAGTTATGAAGAAAATGAGGATTTTAAAGTTGTCCGAGCAATTTCAATCAATCTTGATACTAAATACGAATCATTTAGAGAAAGTGTTTCAAAAGAAATGTTAGGAGAACAAAGGAATTGTTTTCAATTTCAACCGTCAAAATTACAGGCGCTTAGTAAGGTTTTTATCATAGATAATTGTAATCAGAATTAATAAAAATTGTCTAACTAAGAAATATATTGCTTTTTTTTATCAACATATTTTTTTTATCTTGAAACAGTTTAAAAATGCATCTCATATTTGGATATATTATTGTGGTTAACATAAAAGGTTGAAGATATCATAATTTCAAAAATATTATCGAGTTTTTCAGAAACTTTTCCTGAATAAATCGACCTTATTTCCATATTCTCAGAAAAAAACTCTACAATTTGCATATATTCGCTCCGGCAGATCTGCATGCAGACAGTAGGGCTACAACAGTTTACCGTTATTGTATAATAGTTATAATTAAAACTGGGATCCCCTTTGAAAAGAGTGAACATACAACTAGATTGCAATAAGCTCTTATATGTTACTCAACTTGAAAAATACTATATATTATTGAATTTTATTCCAAATTCATCTTTAATCAAGTTTTCAGTGATAATTAACTCGTACTTAGTTATAGAGTAGTAACTAAATAAAAACAATCGTGAAAAACACCGTTGAAAATTTCCAGCAGAACTAAAAATTGAAATTTTTACATGAACGTTATCAAATGTATTTTATGCATAAATGTAACATTTATGCATTAATAATGCATAAATTTATGCAATAATAATACATAAATGGGTATTAATAATGTTAAATGTAACATTTAACACTATTAATACCCTAGTCATGATAGACAATTCATTTAAGCAAAACATTATTTCGCTTAAAGGAATTTAAAAAATCTAATTAACAAAAAAGAATTTCAGAAAAAACATTTTTGGAGCTACTGAATTCAATTGCTTTTCACTGATAAATAAATAATTATCATAATTGAAATAATGGCACACAAATTAAATTTTCATGATTAAACAAATTACTAATAAAATACTTCAAATAAAGATTGGTAAAAGAGAATTAAAAAGAAAAAATTTCTTCAGTAGGTTCTTTTAAATGTATGAAAATCAAATGAGATTTATTTTCTTTATTTCTATCTATATTTCAAACTACTTGTGAAAATATTTAAAAATTAAAATATTTCTTGGGAAATAAAACTATATCATTTAAAACTTTAATTTATGTAAAGAATTCAACAGCTGTGAAAGCGAATGCAAAAAATTCCCTTTAAGTTTATTAGTCCATAATTTAAAGTGCCACTTTGTGTGGCTATTTAAGTCAGAGATAAACTTTTATTTGTAAAAAAGGTTTGGTTTAAATATTTAGAGATTAATTTATAACTTCAGGTGAACTTTTATGCATGTATTTTAACAATGCAGTAAAGCCAAGTACGAATATTTATTTCTACTTTGGATGCTTCAAATAATTTTGTATCAGAAAAAGAAATACCTGATGCCATTGCAAGTTCGCAAAGCTGCAATTCCTCCTGGATATTCTTTGATTGTTCCATGATAATAACACTGTTCGATTTCCTAAATGAAAAATCAGGAAAAGGAAATGCTTCATCAGTATATTTCTAATCTATATCGAACAGAAAGCTTAAGAATTATATAAACTTAAACTTTCTGTTCTAGGTAAAAAGATTTCTATATTTTATTACAAAAACAATATTTATTTTTTTAAAAACAATATTATATTACAATAATTGTGAATTTTCCTGCTATGAAAATGCAATAGGAAAAAGGTTTGCGAATATTGAAAGTGATTCATATTGTCTTATATGTTTTTAATAAAAGACATTTATTTCAGAAGGTTAAATATTTCTCTTAATTTGAATGCTTTTCTTATCAAAAAATTGTGTAAATAATAAATTAATAATTTTGTGTAGTAATGTATATTTTGATCAAAAGTTTCCTGAAATAGCTAAATTATTGTGCACTTAAGTTTTTTTCATAAAAAAAGGAAAAATCACTGTAAAATTGCTATATTAATGTTGACATTTGTTTCTCTTACGCAATTGTGTCTAATCTAAAGTGTCTAAATATTTTGTTTTTGATTAAATACAAAATTATAGAATATAAAATCCATTTCAATAAAATGTTTCATTATAATATATATTAATAATAGTTTTTTAGGTAAAATACGCAATTATTGTTTTTCCCAGCGGGTAAGATGCACTGCCTTTTTTATATACATTTTGAAGAATGTGTTTTATTTAACTTGGTTTTGATGCATTTCTCTGTCTCATAAATATATTCAAAATTGCAATCTCAAAATTTTCCTTCAAATTATAGGAAATTCTGAAAATTTTTATTCAAATCAATAAACTTAAAATTAATTAACTTTTCATGTTCTAATGATCAAATTAAGTTTATTTTATATATGCTGTATTTAATATTAAATCAATTGACTCTAAATTTAATTCAGGAATATATTTCAGAGCATGTTTTTAAAACAGTGTATAACTTTTATAGATTATCTTTTATTATTTATCATGAATTGTTGGAAAATTTACATTATTATATTATTTGCACATGAAATTTATATTTTAATTTCTGAAGAAAATTCTGTGTCATCTCATAAGCTGAAATTGAAATGTATTGTTATAATTTTTTATATTTTGAGATATATTAAACCAGCAAGAAGCATAAAATTTTTATTTACTTAAAAATGACTTTGGAATTAACCATTCTCAAAATTGAATTTATCATTAAATTTAAAGTGAAAAATTTTAAACTAAAAGGAAATATTTGCACTTTTATATAAACTAATTATAAGAGCAAAATTGTAAATACTAATCACATTCAAATTTCATTATGACTTCGTTTTTTGCTTTTTTAAATAGAAATTTTTTTAAATTTATTAATGAGTAATTTATATTTGTTTATTTTGGTTGAGTGAAAAACAATATAATATTTGAAAAGACACTTGAATTAATTGCACGTATTTTGTTTAAATATATACAAAGTTTTAATTATATTTAAATTGTTTTTCTCGAATAATAATCTTATTAACTATTATAATTAATTTTTTTGATGATCAATTAAATTTTTTTTCATTAAAAGACAGCAATTAGTTTAATTATTTTCACGCATAAAAGTTAAGATTTTTCTTATTAACAATAAATTTTATAAAAGTATTAAACTCTGAAATAAATTTTGAAAAAATGAACACCCAACAAGTTTTTCTTTTTCATAGAATAACGCGTTTCTCACTAATTTCTCAAAACAATAGTGGCTGGCATAAACTTAAGAGTTTTTAAGAGAAAAACTTAATTAAGTTGAATATAACAATGACGTAGTTTTGTCTGCCAATATGAAGACAGCTATCTTCAATAAAAAATTTTCCTTTTCCTAAACAATTAGTTTGGCTTCTTATAAAAGAAAGCTACTGAGATTGAACTAATAAAAAATAAATTGAAAACTTGCAAAATATTAATAAATTGAATTTTATTTATGAAAGTTTCAACATTAATGAGGAGGAGTAAAAGAATTAGCAGGATTTAAATTAAAACATCTTTTGGCAGATTTCTTAAATCCTTTTTCCCGACGAGGACGGGATGTTTATAAGCCAATTTAGAAGCTTAAAAACTTCGTTTCATAAAGAGGAGGCACTAATTTTCTTTAATTAGCATTCCTTTTTTTGCCAGTAGAATTATTTTAAATTATGGCAACACTTTCTTAATAAAGTGGCCTTGTGAAAGAAAAGTAGATTGTTGAATATAAAAAAAGACGATAAAAGATGGGGAAAATAAAATGCAATTAATAAACGTTGTAATAAAGTATCCTAGTTTAAAATAGAACTATACGCAATAGAGCTATACGTTGCTGTTTTATTTAAGAAAATTTTAAAATTTAATTGGAATATGCTTCAACACTTAATACCAGGGAAAAGAAAAATATTTATGATAAAATAGAATATAAAGTTCATTTTGATGAAGAGAGTCAGGAATTGATTTTGTGATTTAAATTTAATTACTGAAAATACTATGACATCAGCATATGTACATCAGCATATTACTTTTTTCATATTCACATTGTAGTTTAACTATTTATAAAGCTGATAGTATTATAAATGACTGATAATTAATCTATAATTAATTATTTTCAATTGACTTTAATCGATAATTGATTATTTAAATGTAGAATTATATAAAATCAATACATAAACAACAGTTTAATTAACAATGTGTTTAATAAATGATATTTAGGACCAAATATTTGTAACAATAAAAATCTGTAAGTCAAAACGTCATTTATATGATTTTAAAATACATTTTTTATCAAAAAATAAATATATTTTTCATAAATTTTAAAGATAACTTTTTTCTTACCTGAGTAGAAATTTGTTGCGCGCCTTCAGGAAGGAAATGTTTTTGAATCAAGTTTGGTGCTAAAAGATGGCTAAAAATAAAAAAATATATATTTTATAAAAATTGTAGTATTCAAAAATTTTTTTATATGAATGCTGACAGCTAAAAAAATTTTGATTTTTTAAAAGTTTTCTTTTAAACTTATTGTAAAAAGATAATTTGCTAATTAACATAATAGTTAATAAAAAAGCAACTATTTCTGGTTTATCATTTTAAGGAAAATGCGTATAATAGGGTAATGAATTAGATATTTACTGCATTGATAAAGAATAAACATATACAAATAAGTAATAAAATTCTGCAATAAAATATATACCTTTTGTTGGAAACTTTTTTTTTTGATACCTTTTGTTGCAAACTTTTTTTTTGATACCTTTTGTTAAAAAGTTCACAGTTTAATCACATTACACAAATGTCATAAAAAACATAGTCAAGATATTACTCAACACAATTATATACTTTGTATTAATAAAGAAACATGCGATTTAAGATTCTCAGTATTTTAAGGGGAAATATATCTATGAAAAAGAAATAGATTCATTAAAAAAATCAAAAATATTTATTTTTCTATTTGTAGTTATTTCAGACTCTATGAAAACATATCGGAAAATAATAAAAAAGGTCAGCTATTTCTTTCTCGAATATTAATATAGTGATATTGGAATGTAT
>JAPDSC010107231.1:71212-89040 GCA_026290005.1 Latrodectus geometricus
TATATGAGAGAGAGAGAATATGTAAAAATAAACAAAGAAAAATAGAATGTAATTATTTTTATTTTCCTCGGATTTAAATGCTTATTTTCTATATTGTTCATAGCTTAATTGTTTCACAAGACTCCTAGTAAAAGTACACCAAATGAAGTAAGAAATGAAGATGTGAAATATATTATATTCAAGGTACTGATAAAGCAATATCTGGTTGGTGATTTTCTTTTCAATACGTTATAAGCAAATGAATAAAAATGTAAAAAGAAAACAAACAATTGAATAAAAAATGCTCTTTAACGTTTGAACATTTATTTTTTGATAGTTCGAGATTAAATTACTACAAAAAAATCTTAAAGATTAATCTTGAAGTATTTTATTAAACAGTAAAAATAGGATATAATGCTTTCTAGCATATTAATATTCTCAAAGGCAGTATTCAATCTGAGATTCCATTTATTTTAAAATGAAATAGCATATTAGTAAAATAATAAAAATCTACAAAAAAGAATGAAAAATCTTTATTTAAGAATTTTCATAAATTCGTCTTTCTTTAATTAAAGTCTCTTATTTAGTCAAAATACTTGAAGAAATAAATCACAACATCGGAGCATGTTTTTGATTGGCTATTGTTTTATTTTGAGTGTTTCACCTCGTTCAACTTCAGAAATTCTCTTTCCTATTAAATTAAAGCTTGTGATTTATGTTTACGCCTACTTCATTCATTACATTCTTAAAATCCTTTTTCTCGATAAACTACGAATTTGAGTCAAGAGAGCGTTTTTCAGTTCCTTAATATTCAAGTTGACTATTTTATTTTCAGTATATTAAACTAACTTACCTTTTACAACAAAATGAATGAGTCTGATGTTTACTTTAAGTTATAGTTATTGAGAATATATCATTACATTATTGTTAAAAACACTGCATGAAAGAAAAAAAAGTACTTAAAAATATGTTTAGTATTCATTAACTGGTTTGGAATAACTTCTTATTTTTTAAGAATGTACAAAAACATTTCTTCAATTCATGATAATCTGGGCATTGCTTCATTTATTTTACGTTTTATTTGCTGTCATTGAAGTTTCTTTTTTTCTATAAATTAAAATATAATTTTACTACTATATTTCACAGATTTATTACAAAAAAAGGCTATGAAGTATTTGAAATTTTTATTCACATATAAATTGCCTTTTTCTTTTACAAATTTGCAAAAATATTTCAAGAATTTGAACATACAATTTGGTCTTTTTCATATCTTTTATGTTTTATTTGTTAACATTGAAGTTCCTTTTTTTCTATAAATTAAAATATAAATTTGCTACTATATTTCACGGATTTATTAAAAAAAAGGCTATGAAGTATTTGCAATTTTTATTCACATATAAATTGCCTTTTTCTTTTACAAATTTGCAAGAATATTTCAAGAATATGAGCATACAGTTTGGTTTTTTTCAAGTCTTTTATGCTTTATTTGTCATTGAAGTTCCTTTTTTTGTAAAAATTAAAATATAAATTTACTACTATAAATATTTCATGGATTTATTACAAAAAAATTCAATGAAGTATTTGCAATTTTTTTATTCACATATAAATTGCCTTTTTCTTTAGCAAATTTGCAAAAATATCTCAAGTATTTCACCATACAATTTGGTCTTTTTCATGTCTTATTGTAGTGTATTTATCAGGTAAAATATTGCTTATGGACAGCCTTCAATTTCAAAACCGTAATACCATTCATAAGAAAGAATATTTTGGTATTGAAATATCAATCAAAACTCACCTTAGGCTTTTATTTATCTGATCCACATATGGAACAAATGTCATATTCTGTCTGTTGGATCCCAAGACCCAAAC
Organism: Latrodectus geometricus; assembly: GCA_026290005.1. Taxonomy (NCBI): domain Eukaryota; kingdom Metazoa; phylum Arthropoda; class Arachnida; order Araneae; family Theridiidae; genus Latrodectus; species Latrodectus geometricus. Next base: position 73,061 of record JAPDSC010107231.1, read on the forward strand.
CAAAAACTATTCCTATTCTAACTTCCTAAGCTCTAATTTTCTTTCTGTCTTTTCTTGGAAGGCGTTAGGTTTCGCCACGAGATATGGAATAATGCCTTTATTTCGAAATCGACCCATGTCTATGAAGATTGATTGAAAGTACTAAAGGACGGAAGATTGAGGGTTTCTTCGATATCGCCTTCCACGGTTCGGTAAGGATTCCCTTTCACTCGTTTCCGGAAGATCTCGGAAAGAAAGGGGCAGGATTGGAGAAAATAAAGAAAGAATTCTTTTCCTATTTCGTGGACCTGGGAATGTGTTGAATGTATCCGCATCAACAGCGCTGGAGATTATGGGATTTCTTGGTTAGTTAAACTTCAGATTTTCCTCTTATTTAACAAAGTTAGGGAAAAATGGAATTTAGGTCTTTATTTGGTATAACTAACTTCATTCCTTGATATGAATATTAAAATTTCTAACAATTTAGAGATTTAACTTCAAAAAACATTTTTTATTTTATATAAATAAGAAACTTATTACGAAAAAATAATCTACTTGCACTACTAAAGAATTTGACTTATAATTTTAATGTAATGGACATTTTGCATTAACTAAATACTACAGAATATACAAAATCTATTTTAATCATTATCTAAAATAAATTAAATTTACTTAAGAATTAATTTATTAATATTATTGCTTATTGAATGCGATTAAATAATATACATATTACTAAATGCTATGTGTTGAACCATATTTTTCCTTGGATTTCAGATAATTATAGTAAAATTTCTAAAATCATCCATTTTGGGAGTCATACTGATGTTATTCTTCGGAAAATCTATATTAATTGAATTAAAGGCAATGTTGAAATCAAAAATTATGATAACTATGATTGGTTAATTAGCATCGATAAAGATATATGTTTATCAAGAATTTTCAAGTTGATTGATGGGTGTACTACAGTTGCGTAACTACCGTGATCAAAATGAGTGAAGAAAAAAATAAACGATTTAATTCATTGAAGAAATTGATTACTGTAGGGACATTTAATAATTTTTATTCATGTTCTTAAAAATTAAAATAAAAAAGAAAATATTTTTAAGGATTGGGTTAGTATAAATATAAACAAAATAAAATTTTGAGGTAAACTTTTTATATATAGTGAAAAAAATGATAAGTGAAACAATTAATTAAGCATTCTGAAAAACTGCCAAAAAGTGAGAATCTGAAGTAAAACTGCACAATAAATGAAGTAATTTAAATAATGGTTAAAAGTGCTCTATAAAATTAAGCTTACAAAAAAAAAGGATTCATTTATGCAAATGATAAACGTAACGAAAGTATCTTCTGAAATAAAAGTACTTAGTTTGGATTTCAAATCTATTTAATTAAAATGAAATGAGGACCTGGCTTGCGAAGAAATAGAATTTTATTATCTGAAATCCTTAAAGAAATGTAATGAATTACCATGTTTTTAGTTTATTGTGTAATATTATGCATATTAAATACCTCAATATATTTTCTAAAGTTGTACTAAAATAGTTTTTTAAACACACCTTTGAATAGTGTAGTTAAATTCTATTTGTTTTTACTATTGTTAAAAATTGATTTATTAAAGTTGTACTAAAATAGTTTTTTAAACACACCTTTGAATAGTGTAGTTAAATTTTATTTGTTTTTACTATTGTTAAAAATTGATTTATATTTTAAGTCTTTTTCTAAGAATTTGCAATATTTTTCTATTTTTTTAAGCTATGACCACATATATAAGTTATATATTAAAAGAGATATATGTATTAACTTATAATTATGTAATGTCGCAAATGTAAATCATTTCTACATATATTCTCTAATGCATAAATGAGCTCTTATAGCTTGTGTTCTGATAAGTAAAATTCAACGTTAATTTAGATATCTTTATTTTGGAATTTGTTTAATATAAGAAATAACTTTCATAGCCCACTTTTTATTATAAAATTATCACTTTTTTATAAAATTGATATCATTTTCTTTATCAAGATTTACTTATATCAAAGTGTACTGTAAATGTACAAATGTAAATATATATTGTTGAATAGTCAAAATGAAAATTAAATTTTGAAACTATATTATATTAAATAGAAAGAAAAATATAATCTTTATTTATTTATTTTTATTTATTTATTTTTATTTTTTTATTTTTTTAACATTCCATTTTACTAAATTTGATTACATAATAGTGAAAAGAAAGAAAAATATTAATTAAAAGTAGCATTCAATACTTACGTATTTAACTCTAAATCAAGCTTGAATTTGTAGTTGAACGCTTTTACTAGAAGAGAGGTTGAATGATAGTGTTTTCCAGTCTAGAATAAAATTAAATTAAAATATTTGTACCAGAGAAATTAATCAAATAATTCAGGTACAGTTTAAAATTTAATCAAAAAATTAAAATTGAATAACTTCATGTACCTAAAATAAAATTAATTATTTAATTTATAAAAATATTTCATCAATACTGAGAAATTAACTTTTTGCTGTAAAATTGCAATACATAAATCTCATGATAAACCCAAAAAACCAAAACATTTCTCTGCGAATAATATAAAACTATTATTGCTTATATTTATAAGAAACACAGTTTATGAGGAAATTTACCATAAAAGTTTTTCATATAAAAATTCAAGCATTTTATAAGATAAGTAAATTTTAGCACAAAATTTAAGGCTTAAAAATAAAGCAATTGACAATTGAATTTACAAAATTAATATTTCATTAATAAATTTATGATAAACAATTTTAACTGCCAGTTTTCTTATTTCTCTTCTTAAACATGCATTTACTAGAGTCACAAATTCAGGGAATAGATTTTTTTAAATTTATTTAATTTATCATTTATAGAATTTAGCCACTTAAACTGATAAATTAAACAGAAATAAAACATATTTCCAATAAGCATTTTATTATCAATTTTGTAAAGCACATTTAAATATATGTAAGTATGTATTCAGAGTAATTAAACTTATAACTCTTTAGATATTCGTACAGTTATTAGTATTTTTAATAATTAATATCATTTGTATTAGCATGCTTCAATTATTTAATATATATGCTTCCATAACAGCCTTTGGTAAAGGCAGAGGCATGCATTTCAAGCATGTTATAGGCATACAAATTCAGAAATCAGCATTCAAATCCTACCTTTCTTGCCTGAAACGCAGCATTAACACGTATAACAATTTCATTATTTGATTTCTAACATAAAACATACCCAAAGTTATTTGAGTTTTATTCCATTAAATATTTAAAAATTGAATAAGAAAATATATCAATATATTAATCGAAAGATATTAAAACTATTAGGAAAAATGAGTTTCAAATTTTTTTTTATAGAAAAACAATTTATATTATTTTGACATTTGAAGGAAATATACATTTTGATTAATGTTAGAGTATCATTTTAAATTGTATTTTTAGTTTCAAATATATACATTATGAAAGAAAAATTATTTGAATTTAAAATTATTTTTGTGTTTATGATTGCCATTTTTAGTCCTAAAAGGCACATTTTTAAGAACAGAATTTGTTTTTCTTGATAGAATAACAAAAATGTACAAAGTTCGAGCTATAAAAATATGAAATCAATTTATTCTTTTAAAATACGCAATATATTTTTATTCCTTTTGCATATTTCTATCTCTTTATACTCAACTATGCTTGTTTTTATTTTCTCCTTCGAACTTTCATTTCCAATATTATTTTATTTATGTGAAATTGAAAAGTATTTTGTCTTTTGAGAGCATCGCTTTTGAAATTAAATATCTTTTTGATATTTTCATAAATAAGAAAATAACATTATTTTGAAACAATGTACAATAGAATATTGGAAGATATATTTTTATATTTGAGAATAATGTATAAGATTCGCTTGATCTATATTCGAAATGGATTTTTAATATTTTTTGTAAAAATAAATAAATTTTGTGTGAAATTAAAGATTTCTTTTTTTATCAATAATATACCAATTGTGTCACATTTGAACGATAACTGCATTTTATTTCAGTTAAAAGAAGTTTCCTTAAACTAATAAAAAAATGAAGTAAAACTAGCTAAAGGTATAAAATTTTTATTAAAAATAGTAATATAATTCTTTGGCAAAATTTCAAAATTAGATAAAAAAAAAATGTTTCTGCTTTATAATTTCTGGAAATAAATCTTATAATCCACTTACCAAGTAGAAACAAAAGTAGAACTTAAAGGAATTTATATAGAAAAATTTTTTCAGATTCAGCAGTCCTACATTTATAACATATTCTTGGATAAAAAAGAGCTACAATTTTCATAAAGTTATCAATGCGAATAAATGAATTGTCTTTCATACTAATTGTATTTTATTCACGATTTAAACTGATTTCAATTTAAAACTCAGATCTGAAGACAAAAATTTACTTCATTAATTAAAATTTATAAATTTATCAATTTAGGTAATTTGTTAGTCAATTAATTATAACTAGTAATTTTAATTTTGAATTACACAAACCAGCGTTTTTTAAATTTAATAAATGTATATAAGATTTACTACCAAAATGTACAAAACTAAAGCTCAAATTAAATTTATCTTTGAGATTAAAAACAAAAGTGCATTAAGGTGAAAACAATATTCTAAATGTTAACTATCTTTTCCAAAAAGCAAAATTTTAGTTAGACGAGAATTGAAGTTATTTCAATCATATTATAACATGAAATACATAAAAAAGAAAATATTTCTCTATTCTAATAACTATCATATTTTTAAAAAAAAATTTGTGCATGCTTTTAATTTATTATAAATAAAATAAAATAAATTTATATGCTGTGCATATATGCAATCAAGAGGCAAACTGCCTTCAAAATTGAAACTATTATCAATATTCATGTAAAACATACTTTTATAAAGCACTTTATACAATTGTTTTTATGAATTTATCAAAGAATACTATTCATTAATATGCTTAAACACACAAACTCACGAAACTTCTTCCGTCAGTATGTTACAGAATAACGTAATATATCAATGGATGTAGAAAACTAACTTTGAAACTCACCTTGTTAGCCCCAGCATCTCTGGTAAGCACTCCCAGCTTCTGATGTTGACGCACTTGGACAGGATAGATGACCTCGTAATACCTGGATGGTATGTTGGCGATGAATCTCTCATTTTCGGGGTAAAGTCGTTTCAATCTATCTGCCTCCGCTGGTATGGCGTGCAGTTGCAGACCAGCAGTAGGGAAAGAAAAGAAAAAGTGGACACAACACTGCATATCGTATCAGTTCCCATTAAGACAAACATTAAATTACTACGCTCTACGTCAAAGTATAACGGCAAATATATAACTGCGTATCAGTTATTAAAATAAAATCCTATTTTGCAACACATTTTGTATATCAAAATTCCGTAATTGGTTTGTACGATGCAATTTGAATTCACTTATTTTTCTTCACATATATAAACTAAATATTAATTTGTAAAGTTTAAACTTAAAATTTTCTAATTAAACTTTTCTAAATATATTATTTAGATATTTTTAGAAGGATTATTAATTTCTTTTACCTTTTTATTAAGAACAACCTAATTAATTATTGAATATTATTGTAATGAAGAATTGATATTATTATTTAGAATGATTATTAATTTATTTATAATGGTTATTAATTCCTTTTGACTACTTTTAAATTATGATTAATTTAATTTCTGAATACTATTTTATTGAAGGAGAGATATTAATTTTTAAAATAACAGAGCAATTTATGCATTTCCCAATTTGAATGTTTTAGGTAGTTTATTTGTGTAACAAATATTTTTCAATATAAGATAGCGTCACTATTCGGATAATTTATAAGACACACATTCTTATAAATTGGTATACTATAAATAAAAATCCTGCTAAGAGAAGTATTGAAAAAACTATACAATGTCCTCCATAATTTTTAAAAAAATTATCTTATCTCTTCCATCCAGTATTACGTTATATCTTAAAACTTCTTGAGCATAATTTCTTTTAACTAAGTTAATTAATTAAATTCCAGTAAAATTATTCGCTGAAAAGAGGCACTTTTCAAGCTTCATTATCTATGATTACTTTTGAGAATAATTTTCAACGTATAAAATAGTTCACACACTTATTTTAATATCATATTTTAATCGTGAAAACATAAAAGTTTGTAATTTCTGACTGGGGTTAAGTATTGTGTTTGACTCCAAATCTTTTCTTCCATTTTCATGTCATATTATTGGGGGAAAAATAGATTTTATCATTATGTAGCTTAAATGTGGTCGCTTAGCATGATAATTTTCTAGTACGGCTGGTTTTAAATTTTTAGTAGTAATTTATTTTGAAAAAATTTATTTTTCTAAAGGAGTTGTATTTTTTACATTATTTATAAGTTGGATAACAAGGCGTATTTTAATGAATCTAGAACTTTAAAATAAAATAACTTCTCAGAGACTCACTATGTGGAGCTACTTATTAATGTATTGTCGGAGGGTACAAAAGGAAACTGTTTGACGTTGGTTTCACGCTACTGCGAAAATGTTTCCCAAAATGAGATAATCAACGAACACATCTTCATTGTTAAAAATTGATATTTATGTAGTGAAAATGCAACACTATTGTTGCCGAAGTGGGATACAACCTACAAAAATCCAACCTTAGCTTTTTTAGAACAATGATCTTATAAGAAAATTTGAGATGTTTGGTTATGTGACGAATGAAATGAAGGGAAAAGCAGGCACAAAGATGACTTTTAGAACTGAAGAAGAGATGGTTGAGGCTGAAAGAGATATCATGGCAAATGGTCTTAGCGCACTCATTCATAGATAAGCAAAGCAGTGCAACAAAGATAAAGATGGATAACAGGCTTTTTCCTTACAAGATTTAACTTTACAGTTCATCTAGGATACTGCTATCTCACAAAGATGGGACACCGACGAGATTATCGATATCGGGGTATTGAATTACAAGATGATATATTTCTCGGCTGAAGTCCATCTCTGGTTGTCAGATTAGATGAACTGACAGAATAAACTTTTCTGAAGATCGTTAAACCCTGAATTTGTCAACGCAGTATTCACAAAAAAACAACATTTTGGGCTGCTCTTGGTGGATCGGAAGTTATCTAACCAATTTCCTTTATTTAAACTGCTAAAGCGTATGGGTATGAGGAAGTGCTGAGACAGTCGTTTTCTTTCTCAAATGTGTGCTCTGGATATGAACAACTGTGTGTATGGTTCATTCAGGAGGATTAACCCTCCGCATCAAATAGGTAGAATGTTTGAAACCATTTACAGTTTAAAACCAGGATTATTGCTTATCAATACCCGAGCAACCATTCTGGTGTACTGCATTGACCACCTATTTCACCGAATATAAATTCGAAAGATTTCTATCTTTGGGATCACATGAAAGACTTGGTGTGTAAAAAGAAGTCGACAAACCTCAATAGCTTCAATAAATCCATTACTGACTCATTTGCAAGAATTAAATGGGAAACACTTTTACAAGTAAATGGTAACTTTATGATTAAGTTGCGCTTCTGTATCGCCTCAGACAGTTCTCTCTTTAAAAACCTTGGATATTTATTATCTTTTCGACGTTCTTTTCAATAAAAAAATTTGCTGCGTTCTTCTATTATTTAATTTTAAAGTTGTAAGTCATTAAAAAATTTTGTATATTCTTTATGATGGAAAAGAACTGTACTACAATAAGTGGTTAATCTATTAAGTTTTTTTTTTATTTAACATCAAATTTCTCATAGTTTTGAATAAATGTAAAGATTTGTTTTCTTTTACAGTTCAAAATTTTTTTTTCACCCTTCTTTTTATATTACTCAAAATATCAAAATGCGTTTAATCATATGAATATTTAACTTGAACAGGGTTCTTTTGAGAACTTCTATCTTTGATTGTGTAAAGAAAATCAAATGAAATCAGCTGCCATATCATCCAGCATCCTGTTATCCTAAGAGATAAATTCACAAAAGAAAATATAGCAGCTGTGGTTTGTTGTTAACATTTCCCTTTATTAACACTGGATATTCCATAATGATCACAAATTGCATATAATCACAAAAACTTGCGATAAAAACCGATTACTTAAGTGGAAAGTTTAATTGAAATAATTTTTAAATACGAAGATGTGGTGTAAGAATAATTATTAGTTTTTTCTAGCTATATAACATGGAGTTAGATTTCCTTGTTTTATAATTGTGTCTATCAAATATATGATATAAACATTGAAGTGAAAAATAAAAATTATTGTAAATGTTTAGCTTTTTAAATGAAAACAGCATAGGTAATCTAGGAATATGAAAGTTTACTTAAAATTTGTTTTAAAAATAATAATGACAGTACATTCTAGAGATAGGAATAAAAAATTGTTAGATAAAATTTTTTTATGGGACTCATAAAGGAAGCACTTAAGAAAGTTCTGGTAAATCTAAATATAAGTTGCGATATTTATATTCTTAATTATATACTTAATAAACTAGATTAGGTTTCAAGATTAGGGTATTTGTTGTAGCAGCGTATCAAATACTCTTCCCATCATTTTCTGATTTGACAGAGGAATAATTAGCCTTTGTAGTTAACTGTTCGTGAGTTCGATCCCTACTTCGTGAAAGTTCTTTTTGCAGAATTTTGAAACTCACTTAAGATGCAGTAACAAGTTAAAATAGCATTCATAAGTAAAATAATTGTAGACTAACAAACCTCAATTTTTTAACTTTTGCAAGTTAAATTCCCAATTTATAAGACATTTCAATATTTTTACAATATAAAAATTGAGGCTTGATCTGGTGACATATACACACACCTGGATTTAAGAGGAAATTCCTGAATAATTAAAACAACATGATCTCCATTAATAGTGTATGATGAAATTTAATATAAACAAATTATGCGAAAGTAGATTCATTATTGAATAATTTATAGAAGTGCAAAAGTTACGTGGAAATTCTATTTTAATAAATTTGTTCCAGGAAAGTTTATAACGTTTAATATTTTGTCGAAAGTAAAATCATGTTCAATCCTTTTAAGCCCTCGAGTAGACCGAAAACGAAATGATTGGTGATAAATTTATTCATGAACTTTTAAATTTATCTAGCTCTAAAGGATTAAAACAAGTTTCGAACTATTTTATTCCATCTCCAGAGATAAGCTTCCGAGATTTTCACGTTTAAAATTTAATACCAGAGGTTTGTGAAAAGCTTAGTAAATTCTAATTGAATAAGCATTATATGTTCGCAGACTGAATACCTTATCTTGCATAGAAAATGCTTTTAAGCGATAAAGTGTGATTTTAAATAACGTTGTAAATGTTAGAGGGTAAAATAGAATGCTGATCGAGAGCATTTACTATTTTAATCAGACAGTATTTTCTTATGAAGTTCATTTAAAAATGATTAAATTTCAAAGATATTCCCAGAGTTAATAGATAGGTTTAAAATAAGTTTCAATGAAATATGTAAGAAATCGTGACATACAATGTTTACACATATTTAATTAAATACCATTAGCATTTGTAAAAAATATTTTTAATATGGTTAATATAAATAAATGCTGATTTATTTTTATAGACTTGTCAATGCTTTTAAAAATAAGCTATTTTAATGAAATTTTTTATGTTTATTTGTAATTTATGTACATGGGATATGTTTTAAATAATATATATTCTTTAATGTATAATAAGGCTGTTTGTCTTGTTTTTACAGTGATCTTTTATAAAAGTTATTTTAGTTACAACTACATTAAATTGTCTGTAAAACACTTTTATTAAAATAAAATTGAGAAAAATAGGATTTTCTTTTATGATAATTTAGTTATACTAATTTTTCAAAATCTAGCAAAATAAAATGCTAAGTAGATTAGAATCGATACAAAATGATGGGGAATCTTTTGTAACAAATGAAACTATTGTTTTACATATTCGCATTATAATTGCATCATTTTATCTATAAGATATTTTTCTATAAACTAAATGTAACAAAAAATTAAAAAATCTTTTTATTATAACACAAATAGTAAAATTAATATAAAATCGTTCATTAGTTTTTGGTTATATAAAAAGTACGTAGTTCATAAAATGTATTTAAGTATATTAAATTTTAAAAAAGATACATTAAAAATCGATATAAATTAATATATAGCAACATAATAATTAATAATAAATCATATAATATTTCTTGAGTTTATAAATAAAAATAGCGTGTTATTAAAAACGCAGTTTTTGATAAGGAATATCACAGTTTTATTCTGTTTTTGAAAGTGTTTGATCATCATATGTATTCTAAGAAAAATTATACAAATTAACATATAAAATGTTTCTATCAATATTAAAGTTAAAATACTTTAAAAAAACTTGTCCGTCATTTCACTTCTTCAGAGTTTAATATAAGAGAAAGAGAAATAGAGAGAGAAAGAAAGAAGCAGAGAGAATTATATTTATATAAATATATAAGAACTAAGCAGAAGACGATTTAACTTTATGATTGTAATAATATCAAAGAAAATATAATTATTAAATGTATAAAAATAGTGTACTCTTATAAAACAAAAAAAAAGAAATTTTATAGTAAAAAAACTTTAATATTAACAATGTACTACAGAATTTTAATTTTTCAGTTTTAGATTATAGATAACAGTTGTGTCATTACTTTTTATTAAATTGTTATATTGTAAACATTCTAATTAAATAAATTTAAAAATCTCTGCAAAATGTAGATTTGGAAAATCTATTCTGAATTAGTATCATAATATCTAATGTTTATGTTTTGCATGTGTCATTTAAAGTAACATAATTTGATCATGCATTATTCTGATTTTTGATGCGTTTATAGATGATGTTTGATGATTTTTATAAGTTCATAGAGAACCTTTTAATTTATAGAGATTAATTTTTAGTGCAATGATTATAGATACATCATCGTATCATCGTTCATATTCACGCAGTCTAATTTTTCGTATAATTTATTAATTAAAAAGAAAATCATTTATAAATTTCTTGCATTATGAATGAGAGCTTTACTTCCAAATTCTACCATGAGTTTATTAATTTACTTGTATATTAATTCCTAATTGACCCATACAATAGTCTTGATTGCAGTTCTTATCACAAAATTATTTAACTAACATTGCTAATGAATAATACAAAAAGAATATTCTTTGATTAAAATATTTTTCAAAATTATTTGATGTGACAAAATTAACAATGCTAATTATATGTTTGATTTTTTAAAAGGATGTGATCAAATCTCTTCTCTTGAATATGGTTTCAATATATTACATTCTTTTATCCGATCATTGGTTTCTCATTTTGAGAGGAATTTCTTAAATCCCACATTTATAAAAAATAAAAAAAAAATGTGAATTTATATAAATAAATTTTGAAATGAAAATATGTTTACCTATTTATCTCAATTCCTCATGTTATCAAGCTTAAATTGCTTTTTTTGTATATTTCCACTTATTCATATTTTAAGGTAATAATTTTTTCAAAAAAAAAATATTCTGTTCTCTACACCATGGTTAAAACTGCTATTTGAATTTTAGAAAAATATAATTTTTAAAACTATTTAAAAATATTTTTTAATAGTGACAGGTTAAATGAATAATCTTATATACTTTGTTTATCATATCAAAAGGGAAATTTTAGACTGATAATATCAAGAAAATGTGTCATTATCTGCATAATCAATCTAGAAAAATAACTCCTGAAATTCTTGAATAAAACCTTCTAGAATATTCTTCTTGAAACTATTTGTAATATACGTCAGAGGGAATTCAAATAAGCTCAAGACTGAGTGAGTTTGTTCAGTATAAAAAGATTCTACTGTACTTTCATTATTCAACATTTCCTAATAAATTTGTTCGAATAAATAAAAAAACGAATATAATTTACCGGAAGCAGCGGTGTCTGTTTTGAATTCAAATTAGGACTAATTGTTATAAGAAATGGTAGCATGCAAAAGCTCATACATATTAATATTGAAGGATAACAGCCTTGTACTGAGACAACCACCTGTCCCCACTTTCATGCATCAATGCGGAAGTAATTATAACTCTCACAAGAGGGATAATTCCTGTAATATTCTGAATATATAGGAGCATAAATCAGAATAATTAGACATTAAGGATTATATGAGTGGCTAAAGATGAGCAATATGGTGTAATTGTATTGTTGGTTCATTTATTATTTTATGATGTGGCTGAAATGTTTTAATGAAAATTGTTCGCTCAACGTTAAGGAATTATTTTCGTTCATCAAGTATTGAATAAATTTAAATGATATCCGCTTAAAAATATTTGAACACTTTAGGGAAAAAGTCTTATAAAATTTTGGAAACACTTAAAAATAAATTGTCTTGATAATATTTATATACAGTAAATATTTTTATAAATGATTTTCTTTAATTATACTGTAACATATGTATTGAAAAACCTAATAGTTGTAGTCTGTATTAAGTTACTTTAAACATACCTAATAAATTATCATCTGGAATGTAGTATAAATAAATATAAATATACAAATAATTTTAACATTATTCCTCATAAATCAGAAAATTACCCTCGTTTTCTTTCAGACAGCAAATAGTATGTTATATTATGTTAAAAATTTATTATAATGTATGTTTTCATTTTATTAAATTATAATCTATTGAATTTAATACAAATGCCATTCAACTTAGAAAATTTCAGAGTAACTTTCACCTTTCATTTAATTAAGTATTCTTGTTTAAAATACAATTTGACATATCAAAAGTAATAAAAAGATTAGTTGGCAACAAAATAAAAATTAAGAATACTTTAAGTTTAATTCTATTCTTCTATAATTGGAAATGATAATAGAATTAAACTACTTAATTATAATTAAACATATGTAAAAATGTAAATTATATATAAAATATAGATAGCAATATTAAAGTTTTGTAGTTCTCTCTTCATCAAGAAATGTAAAAGCTAACTAATGCACATACATTGCTCATTCTTCTGAAATATTTTAAAGTGTATCTCAAGCGAAACTTGTTTTCTTAAAATTCTGTCTAGACTATTTTGTTTTTTGAAAAAGAATTCAATTGGTATTTTTTCACCATAGATTCAAAAACGAAGAAAGGGAAAAAATAAGTTTCCCTTAAAGAAAGTCAAGAGCCTGAGGTAGTAATGCATTTTGAAAATGGAATGACATTTGAATTTTTTATTCGTATAAATACATTTTCCTATTATTTTATGAAATAAGTTTTCTTACGTAACCATTTATTTCTAAATGAAAATAATGCTTATTCTCTATATATGTTTAAAAAAATTAACCATTGTTATTATAATTTCACAAAATTATGCAACTAGCATATTCTTTAAAAAAAGATAAATAAAATTAGTAAATTTAAATTTAATTAAATATAATCCCATTTTTAAATTAAATTTTAATTACAAGTGTAATTAGTGAACAGCATTATCTATTTCTGTGAAAGATAAGTTTATTAGTAAATTGGTTACTTTGAATTCAATAAATATGACCAAATTTTTTTTAAATATTAACGTAGAATACTTTAAAATATAATTATGGAATTTTATCCTAAACTATAAATTATTATAACATAAAATTTAGCAATTACATTTTCAAATAATTTAGCATTTATTTGTACTATTTTAAAAATTTTATTCTGAAATATAGTTTAGAAAATAGGATTTGGTGTATTTAACATATTATAAAATTCAGATTTATGAATTAAATCTTACAGTGAAATAAATCATTAAGATAGTTAAGTGTAAAATCTTATTATAATCAGCCAAATGGTATTTTATTTGAAAAAATAATAATTAACAACAGAAGATGAAAAAAATTACAATTATTTAATTTTTGTATAAAATTATTACGAATAAATTACATATTTGATTTAATTTCATTTAGTAATTTCAATGTACAAATATTTTCTTTTTTACATTGCTAAAAGTAAAATCCAATCAATGTCATATTATAGTAAATAAGTATATATATAATATAGTATATAAGTATAATATGTATGTAAATTATGTAATAATATACAACATATTCTGTTATCTTTTTTTACATTTCGTATTTTATGGTAAAACTAACTTTGAAATAATTTTAACTAAATATTGTTTGATCGTATACCCTATTATTTTATTTAAAACATAATTTTATATAACGTGGAATTTATGTAGAGTTATTTAAAATAAGAATTATGTAATGTACTAGCAATACATACATATTTTGAAATTTTTTAATAAATTTTATTAAAAGGATATAATTTGTTACAATTTATTTAATTTTTTAATAGTAATTCTGTTTCTCAAGTTACTGAAGATATGAATACATTAAACTTTAAAGATAATTTCAGAAACAATTATAATTGTAAAAAGATAGTGTGAAATCTTTGCTCAGAATTTATTATTTAATCATATAAATTGATGAAAAAACATTTTTTTTAAGATAAATTAAATAAAAAAATACTTATAAAGCAATCAATATGAAAGGTAAAATAGGTAAATTATTTGGTGAAAATGTGAAATATATAATAATCATGCAGTTATGCTTTATTCTAAAATCCATGCAGTTATTTGAGCACTACTGTAACAGGTAATAAACAAACTGAACAAAAAAGTGTTACAATATAGGAATATTTTCAAAAAACGAAACAACAAACGAAATATAAGGGTTAACCCACCTGTGGGAATGCAACAGCCTGTATGCATAGCAATAAAGAAAAAAGAAAAAGAAATGTAATAAAATGCTATGAGAACGATCCCCTGCCAGGAGAGTTATTTTTCTAATGTAATTTATGGAGAGATATGAAATAAAGCGAAATAAATTTGGTCTGACAATTTACACTGCGTGTTAAATTATATAACGGATAAGTTTAAAATACATAGGCAATCGGATAGCGGGGAAAAAAGGGGGAAATCATATTCATCAAACTTAAGGCAATAACGGCGCGAGACATTCTGAAAGGTAAAAATAATTTTTCATCGTTTATCACAATTTGAAGCGTATCAAGTGCCATAATCGATTGAGGAGGAGAAGGTTAAATCGATAAAAAGATTATTTTCTAGGCACGTTTTCGAAGTTTTTGACAAGGAAAGCTGAGAAAATCTGATGCAGAAACTGACAGCAATATTTACATAATATGTTGCTAGCATTAATCTAAGGAACTGTTTTCGAAAATAGAACACATTTATAGTGATCACTCAACATTAACTATGCATGAACTGAAATATTTCACTTTCATATTAAACTAGAAATAGATTAATGAAGAATGAATGATACTTGTATAGTTTATATTTGCAAATGACACGTGTTATTCTCGTTGCTAAGAAATATTTTAAATAGTACTACGCATCATTAATATAATTTAATTGGTATTTAAAGACAGACTTAAATTTTACCATAAAAGTATTTTTAGAAAGCTGCATAAAACACTATTTTCAAGTTTAACATGTGATGAATATTTTAAAAAATTAATATAATTATTGGATCTGATTTCCAATATATATTTTATTCTTAAAGTGTATTTAAATGTACGTTATTAAATCAAACATTATTTCAAAATGAATTATTATTTTAAATACATTAAAAATAGCTATTTTTTAAGCAATATAAAACAGTTTTCATTATAAAATATGTTAATAAGTTATTCTGTTATAAATTGCAAAGTAATGAATATTTTTAAGCAAATTGGTATTGCTGAATTATATTGATTAATTTACAACATGTTGCCTTTGTTTCTAAATTATAAGTGACACATAATCAAATATTAAGTAGTTCATGTTATTGTTTGTAAATATTGGGAAATTTTAGCTAGTTTTTAATAAGTATAACAATATTATATAAACATGCCCATTATTTTACGTGTGAGGAATTATCAAACATAATATTAGCAAACACTTCGTTTATAATTATAAAAAGGTAATAAGTTTCATGTACAACATGATATTTGCATAAAACAGAATAGTAGGTATATATATATAT
>JAPDSC010107231.1:89440-127381 GCA_026290005.1 Latrodectus geometricus
AAAAAAGGTAAAATACTAATTTGTTTTAACACTTTTCCTGTTTAAAAATGATGTTTTGTTTTTCAAAAAACAACGCATTTTAAAATTCCAGCAACTTAATTTCTATTTGACTTACAGTAAAACAAGAATGTATTTTTTATTTATTTATATTTTATTTATTTAATTTATTTATTTTATTTATTTATTTTTATTTTATTTATTTTTATTTTTAAATTTTGTATGTTCTGAGAACAAAACTTACAAATAAAGCAAAGCTTTTCCTCTAAGCAAACATGTTAATTTACGCATGTGATATGCAGGAAATATCAGTCGTTTTCAATGATTTTTTCTGGACTCAAGAAATTTAAAAGTACTCTATCAGGGAAAATAATTGAAATATAAATAAATATTTATGTAAAACTAAATCTTTTTGGAATCAAAATGTTTTTAGGATTCAATAATTTCCAAATTATTAAAGTTTACTTATTAACTATTAATCATTATTAAAAATACGTTTAAATTAATTTTTGTAACAAGGAAATAATTATATCCTAAGCACTTATAAATGTTTTCAATTTAAAGGAAATCTGAAGATAATGTAAACTTTTTTTATAAATGGTAATCATAGTATTGTGACTATTATAGTTTAGAATTTAAAAATGAAAAAGAAAACATTTTTTCATGATATACATTAATTTTACTTTAAAAAGTCAATTCACTTCAAAACACTACATATTTTACAAGAGTAACCAATTCGTACTCAATGCAATTATTTAACGTAACACTTTTACCAGCTCATCCTTTTAATTATTCATTAGTAAAAAATAAAATACAGCACATTGATATCGGTCATATTTATGCATATATTTCATAATTTTCATTGAAATATTAACATGTATTTATTCAGTTGTAATTTTTTTGTTATATTACAGCAAGGTAGTTTAGAAAAAGGGTCATGGACACTTTGATTAATGCTTAAAAACAAAATAGTCGAAAAATATAAATGAAATAAAAAAAATAATTTAGAAAGAAAGATGCAAATTTATTTTAATATTTTTTAGTTAAAAAAATTTTATTCGAGGTACACATGGTCATTAAATTAGAAATAACATTGTGTAAAATCATTATTCCATATATCCTTAAAGGAAACCCTGTATTATACGTATTTTATCTGTATAAAATATTGAGACATAAGTGTGATCTTGAATTCAAAAGTTTTCAATATTGGAAGGTAGATTCTATCTAATATTATGAAAAACATTTTTGAATTTAACTAAATGATCATTCATTATAATATTACTGATATTAATTTTTATATAATTACAAAAAAATATTTGAATCATATCCGCACAAATAGGATCATCAATACATAATTAAGATAATTTATAATTTCAAAAGAGAAAAACAGGACGTATCATTATGAATAATTTTTTAATGATTTACTCATTTTATTTCACCATAAATCTAAGTTAACTTATATGTTTTTAATAACATATTCTAAATATTCTTCTCAAAATTTGTTCAATCATGCGATAATACATTACGCCGAAAGTAAATTCCATGTAACCTAAGGGAGAAAGATAAATGTTCACTATTATTATCCTTGACCTTTATCATTTTTCTGGTAAGCTACGAAGAAAACTTCCAAAATATATAGACATTTAAAGTAAAAAAGTCTTTGATTACTGCTTTTATATTTTTTCTGCCAGAATAAGCAACAAGTCAATTTCTATTTTAAAATACCGAAATATTTTCATATTCTGATCAGCATAATCTAAGACAAAAAGTATTCTGTTCTCACAAAAAGTGACAAAAAGTATTCTATATTTCTCAAATACTGTAAGCCCATAATTCCTTTATTGCTTTTTTAATATAAAACATCTAATTTTATTTGGCATCCTTTCTGCAGTAGAAGGAAAAGAAAATTCCATCATATTTTTTCATCATTCTATTTATTCTTGAGTGGGATCATTTTATCAAAATTAAAATCAAGTGGAAAATGTTTAGAATTATTCCCTAAGTGATATGAGATATCAAAATAATTTATTAGTCATAGTAAAATAGTATAATTAATGGAAGACAGTCATTTATAAAAAATTAAAGTAAATCTAAAATATCAGCTGATAAAATTGTTTTACAACCAATTATTATTTAATAGCTCTAACTTTTAGCTTAACAGTAATTCACTATTTAGAGAACAATCTAGAAAAACATTATTTCAGAAATGCTATCAATTATCATTCTTCCATTTCTCTGTATTCATTGACAATATGCAAATATGTGGGGAATGTTGATCTTCATTCTTTAACTTTAATCACTGACGATTTCTTTTGTTTAATTTATTATAATATTCATCAGGAATTTTTTTGGTTTATCTTTTCAGGAACTTTAAAGCTGAGATAAAGCAATGTATGAAGTTACCAGTATGTTATCCAAAAAGACTCCTTCATCAAAGAATCTCTTAGAATATACTCAAACAAATGTGTCTGTCATAAAATAATTAAAAAAAAACTTATGTAAAATTTATACATTACTTTTCTTAAGAACAATATTTTTTAAAGTACTATCAGTTATCTCATTTATATATACACATACTCATATATATATATATATATATATATATATGAGTATATACTTTTAGATTAATAATATCTTATTTTCTTTGAAAAACGTTTTTTAATTTAATCACTATTGTAATATTCTCAGTAAATATGACTTTCAGCCTGTCTACTTTACAATTCTTTAAGTAATATATAATTACCATTTTAAAGAAAAAAAATTATAATTCAATATTTTGCATGGGATGTTTTGTCATATAGATATTGTTAAGGATATAAAATAATACTTTTATTTTAATTTCATTTTAACGTTGAAGCCCATTTTAAAAGAGAACATTTTTTTTAACCCATTTTAGAAACTATTTGGTAAGAGGCCAACTTCAATGTGATGAACAGCATTATGGTGATTGGATAAACAAGCTATATTTTAGAGATTCTAAAAAGACTCTAAAAGTTTCCCTTATAGGAATAGAGTTTGATTAAGAAAATAATAATATTTTAAAGTTTGATTACTGTATAAACTATACATTTTGCGTCAGCGTTCTTTTCTTGGGAATCACAAGCATGTATGACAAATATGAAAATATATATGGAACTTATCAATAATGATAGTTTAATGTTATAGAAAATAATTGTTATAGAAAAAATATCTATCTTACACTCCACATGTCATTTCTAAAATCTTTCTTTTGTTAATACTGTATAGTAATAATTATATAGTTCTTGCAAAGTGTAATGCCTAGTTTAGTATATTTTTATAAGTTTTTAAAAATATATTTACTAGTTTATTATTGCATTAAAAAGCCATTAAAGTTACTGTTATAATTTCAATCGAATGAATTATTAAAATGCATGAAGAGACACTAATGAAAAAATAATAAAGGTAACTTCCTAAAATTAGCAACTGTCTGGAAACAAAAAATGATATATCACTAATTTCAAATGTTCATTTTTTTCTTCAAAAGCAAACAAAATATAAGGGCTTATATTATATTTTACTTTATTTAGTTTAATTGTTTATTAAAACCCAATAATTATCTTTAGTATTTAGAAAATGTTTCAGCAGTCTAGACGAAAGGAAACAAATTTAACCTATTTAGGATTAATTTCACTTATTACACGTGGAAAAAGTTTGCGCAGTATTGAGAGAAATTTATTTCTATCAAAAATATATAATTTATCATTAAATTGATAAAAAAATTAATTTGCCATTCGATTTTAAAACAATTATCAATTTATATATAATTAGATTGATAATTTAAATATATTCACTAAAAGAAATAAAAAGCAAAATAATATTTGGAATACGTTTAATAATTAATTGATATTCTCATTTATATAAAACAAATTAAGGATTTATGTTATTTATAAATACAATATTCATTATATACAAATGTTACGTAAATATGATTTATTTAAGTTATAGAATTTATCTATGTTAAATAAATCATGCTTATAGAAACTGTAAGTTTTATATTATAAAATTGAACACTAAAATTATTAATACTAATGGTTTTACTAATCAGTTTAGTATTTGTGGCAAAACATCAATAATTCAGGACATTTTCTCCCAAATAATTCGTTTCCTAGCCAAAATATTCTGACTTATATGATTGAAATAATATCAGAAAAAAGCTTATTAATCACTTTCAAGATATAGATTCAAAAAAAGGTGAAACATAATGTCATTAATATTAAAAAAAATGTTATGTAAATTGTGCTTACAAAAGTGAATTATAAATTTAAATAATGATTTATGAATTTAACCAAACTTACAGATTCTGGTAGGATAAGTAGTTATGGCTCAATTGCCTATCATGGTTAATTTAACAATTTCATGAATTTAACGTAGACTTAAGCTCAGAGTATATGTTAAAATCAATTCGCATTTTTTAGCCAAGGAAAGTGATTTATTTTAAATATCCTTGACACCATAGAAATAGGCATTTTTTAAAATTTCTGTTTCTTTCCTTCTTGAGAAAGCTTGATGTCCAATATTGATTCCGTCAATAAACCAGATCATTCAATACGTCTGGAAATTTTCCTTTCCTGAATCTTTTTAATATTTCAGTGAACAATAAAAAATGTAATTTAGAAGTTATGAAAGTAAGTCTCTAAGAAAAATATAGAAAATTTATATATTTCTATTTAAATATATAAAAATGCAATGAAGAGTTTTTCGATCAAAAACTATGACATTGTTCAGAAAGTCGTTAATTTTCCTTTGGGGATAGTCCATTGCTTAAATTGTGTCATTGCGTATTGCAAATTGTGCTTTGTAAAGCTCTGAAAATTTTTAAACACCTATTAAGTTATCTAAGTCAATAATAAAACAAAGTTGCAATGTCTGAAAGCACCTGAAATTTACAAAAAATTATCATATATCTATCTCTCCTTTTAAAAAAATTGCACAAGAGAGAGTAACTAAATGTGTTTTTTTACCAAGGCAACTTTTGTAATAAATAGATTTATATTTGTAATGAATAATAATTTTAAATGTGTGCTGAATATGTCTATGTCTTCAATTATACAATACCAGAACAGATTATTATATATTTTGGTAGGGACAAATTAACCTCTTATTTATATATTAACATGAAATCTGACAAAAACTTGTGACTTATAGCATTTGAATTGAGAATCTGTGACATAGATTAATTCAGGGAAAATTTCAATATAAAATATTTTATTCTTTTTAGTTTCATACCCATTTATAAATATTATGTAACATTACTATTATTATCAATTTTGTTTTGATAACTAAGTAATTAGTTGATAAAAAAGGAGTAAAAATTGGATCAAAATACATTTTAAAAAAATATATCCAAAAGAAAATTTGTTGGATGCCATTATGAATGCTTAAAAGTAAAATGTACAAGTAAATAAATTTCTTAAACATAAATTTAAAATTTCTTTAACCCAGTAAGATGAAGAAATATAGCAGCAATATGTGATAAAATTTGCCATACTACTGTAAATTTTATTGTCATCCAAAAGACTTTTATTAGTAAAGATGTTAGTGGAAAGCATTTGTAATTAATTAAGTAAACTTTATTTTCAGAATCAAATATAAATCATGGTATTCATGAAGAGAAATAACATGGCACTTTGTATCACTTTACTTTCCCTTCAGACAACAACTTCCTCACAGAATTCCATTCATCGAGGTCTTAAGACACTCGGCGAATAATTTAGAATCTTATCTCAATGGCGGGGGTATTCATGGAAACATGAATACGTCAAGGTGTCATGACAAAGAACCTTTCGGCAAACTATTCTTTACGCACTAATTAAAGCGGAAACAGTCTGGAAAGCTGCCAAGTTGCTTAAGTTGCCTAGGAAACTGTAAAGAAAACAATCTCAAGACGAAGTTTCTAGTAAGCAGTTTGGACCATGGTTTGAAATGAACTCTTCGCATTCCTAGGGAATGATTCACTTTTATACACTGTGTGTCGATTTCAATTTTCTTGTTACATTGATTGTTGATACATCAGCTGTATTTCAATAATGAATTAAATTATTTTCTCTATTTATCGTGGCTTCCTTTATTGAAAAAATAAAAATTCAAGAATTTTTTATTTAGAAATCAGATTACAGGATTAACAGAAACAAGATTACCGAACAAAAACTAAGGATTCCATTTTTATAGATCTAAAATAAATAATATATTTTCTTTTATTCAGTTAAAAGTTTAAGAAATAACTGCAGCTGTATTATATACAAAGTTTTTTATT
Source organism: Latrodectus geometricus (assembly GCA_026290005.1). Classification (NCBI taxonomy): domain Eukaryota; kingdom Metazoa; phylum Arthropoda; class Arachnida; order Araneae; family Theridiidae; genus Latrodectus; species Latrodectus geometricus. The sequence continues at coordinate 95,712 of JAPDSC010107231.1, forward strand.
CCAGTACTTAATATTTTAATAAGTCTCTTGCAGTACTTTAAAACTACTATACTATTGCTGTATTTGAAAAATAGTTTTCATTTGTGTTTGAAAAATGATATGCGTGCATCTTTATTATATTTTAATTTATTTACCTGAAAAATGTATGCATATTAAAATGCCTAAAACTTTTATGAATAAATTAATAGGAATACGTATTTATTAAAAATATGCAGATTTTCTTTGTTCACAAAAGTTTATAAAGCAATATATTCTTATTAATTACAAGTTGAATCAATTCCTGCAGCTATAATTCATTTCCCGAAATTAAAGGAATTAATAATTCAAAAATTAAAATTACTATTAAAAAATTTTAGAACGTTAAATTATTTTCGGTTTATCACGAATCCATTACATAAAAAAACAAACTGTCCGTCATATGATTCAAAATTTTATAATTAAATAACATAGCCTATAAATTTAGTGTCGTTTCAAATGTAATAATGAATATAAAGGTGTTTTATTTATTAATACTCATTCAGAATTTTCTTTAGCTTAACATTTTAATATATAATTAGTGATATAACTTATTTTATTATGATATTGAACATTTTACACATCACTCTAAGAATCATTGAAAAATTTAGTTTTTCTTACTTAAAATCATGCACTTTTAAGTATCTGATAATATGTTACGGACAGCTTAACAATAAAAAGCTATTGTAAGGCATTTGTGGATAAACAGAGTATGATTTCCAGAAACATTTTTCGTATATGATGGGCTATATACGCATGCTATCAAATGAAAATCAGTTGAAGTCACAATTATCCTTTAGACTGTTATACAGGAATCTTTCCAAAGTCAAAACCAATCCTGTTGATCAATAATGACTGAAATCGAAATTTAAATTTCTTACACTGATTTGAAATAATTGCTTAATCTATATGTACGTGATTACAATATTTCATTTCTTATGATTTTTGACGAGATATCTTCAATACCAAAAGAGGATATATAATTTATAGGGTGTGTGTGTTAAATAACCATGTAGTAGAAACGTTCTCGCTTATGTATTAAAAACACGAATTTGGTTAGACTATACTTTAGGGTGCCCCTTTGATTCTCGCCAATTTGTGATCTTGTTTGATCGTCAAGCTGGGTAAAACTCAATCGTATTTTGATTGCAACAGAGCAATTGATTGTTTTATGCCAGCAAAAATCGCCAATAAAATCAATAGCCAAACAAAAATCACCATGTTTGCCATGGGGGACCCTAAAGTATAGTTTTACCCACGAATTTAAGTAATTTCACTCTATTATTGTTAGTACATTCACTCAAAAGCCACTTATTTTTAAGAATTATTAAAGGATGTTATAATATACTAAAATACGATTAAAAAATTCTTTGATGTTTGTAAGATAATAGAGCGAATGTTTAGTGGAAATGTTTTTTATGCAGAAAAATGGGAATAATAACTTCCTTTTAATGTCTCACTTTGCATATCTTTATTCACAGTCCTCCAGGAAATTAATTTTCATGCACATTTTTATAAAATATTTTAATAGAATCAGGTTTTATAAATTCATCTAAAATTACAGGAAATAGTTTTTGATTAAACTTTTGATAGAAATATGAATATGAATCACATATTTGGCTCAAATTATTCTTTCCTGCAGAAGCAAATATCGAAATTTCTATCACTAAATAATTTATTCTAGTTAATTAAGAAGCTCACCGTTTCGGAGAAATAAAGGGAAAAATATTTATTCCTCAAATATTTTGATGAGTTCCTACTGTGAATATGAAGTGCAATTACTTTCAACATAAATTAATTTATAGAAAAATTGATTTTTCGACAGCATAAAATAATTTAGCTTTTCAATTAAAAAAATAAACAAAAAATTAAAAATGACAAAATTCTAATATTGTGTTTTCATAAAAATCACTTTCCTAAAATTACTTTGTATTTGATTTCAATCATCTGGTAACCAAATTTAGGGAATCTCAGTTAATTTATATTAGGTATTTTTTCAGTTAATACAAACATTTGTTAATAAGCTTTGGTTGTGAATAACTGTTTGTATAAAGACAAAGCATATTTTTGTCGTAGATTTTAAATATATTAAAAATATTCAAAAACATATTTTAGTTTTATTTACATAAAATTGTTAGTTTTATTTACATAAATATTTAAAAAAATTGTTTCTAAAATGAAAAATGTCATTAGAGTTAAATATATGTCTTGGATGTTTTATAACATATAAATATTTTGAAAATCTTAATTGTGGATATTTGATGATATGAAATATGGGGATTATATTGAAAAATCTTTCAGCAAGTCTAAAAGAATATTTGTTTCCATTAAATCATTTCATGAATAAGAGACCATATTTATTAGTCACTGGGATATTTCCAAGCATCCAACACAATTAAAGTACACAGAAAATCATAAAAACACTACACTTATTTCCTATTGTTCAAGAATTTTAAAATTAGCTTCAAATCTTCCGTTTCTTAGCTTAACAATACATGCTGAGCATTCTAATAATATGGTATTATTGACCGGCATATTTTGAGCACATCAACATATTATTTTATTTTTAAAATAGCATAAGTGATTTTGAAACCAAGAAGTGAATCAGATTCCATAATTCCATAAAAAAAAAATCAGAAATCATCCAATCGCACACCATAATAAACATGAGGGCAAAGAAACGATACCCATTTCCTATCATTCAGTATTTAGTCAAATAACTTTTCACTCCAGAGTGTGATTTCTCATCATAATATCTTTTGCTGTGTGTGTGAATGGTATTTTAAAACTGATTTGAAAATTTTAGGAGAAATTGAAGTACATTTCTGAAGGTATACCCACGCAAAAAACGATTTCTGCCTTGGATGAAAAATTTCATAAAAGGTACGTAAAATAGTTTAGGTTAGCAGAATTTAATCGATATATATATTCTGTTGTACATATATTACCTATTATAAACACTATTACTCTAAAAAACTGTTTGAAAATCTATTCATATTAAACGTTTAAATAAATATAATCTTTCATGTAATTAACTTCCTTAGTTCTTCTTCACTTTTAAGTAGATATTTTCTATTTAAGTATAAAATATAGTCTAGTAACGTCAAAAATCTTAATTAGGATTTGAAATTAAAAAGAGAAAATAATATAAGGGCTTATATTCATAATGGTCAACACCAGTTTACATATTGTTGATGTATTCCCCTACACATTTTTTCAATAAAATCGATCAAGAAAACATCAATTTCTCAAATAAAGTTGACATGATGATTGAAAATTGAAACTCTTAGGTTTGGCAACTTCTTCTTGAAAAGAAAACTTTCAGGGAAAGATGCATTAGGTGAGTAAGCACTTAGCTTGATAAGTTTCTATTGATGATTGTTTTATGCTGTTTGTAGAACATTGCAACTTTCCTTCTTATAAAATTTGTGTATCCGTAGCAAAAACTTTGAAAGTTTCATACATAATTGAACATAATAATCACTCTCAATAACTCTATTTCTAGTTTATTTATGATAATTTAAAGTGATGATATTGAATGAATTTCATAAGAAAATTGACATCACTTTTCCCAGGAATGAAAGAATTACTTGACTTCTTTGGTAGTTATTGCAAACTAATTATAAATGATACGTGTTCTTATATCATCATCAGAAAAAGTGATGACTTCTACGAAGTTCATCATTGAAACTCTTAACTTCTAAGGGAAGATTGGAGTAATTGGCTTTTAATAATACAAAATATAGCAATTTTGTTGCTAAATAAAGATATCATATCACGATAATTTTCAGCAACAGTTTTTCCACCACCAAATTCAAATTAAAATTTTCCAAAATCATTTACTTTCTATGGTCCTATAGACAAACTCCCATTTACAATTTAACAATACAAAAATATTCTCGCTATTTTTCTCGCAGAAATATTTTAATATTCCTTCAAAATCATGCGTTTTTTCATTTTTATGAAAATTATTAAGTGTACAAACTCACTTATTTGTGCCACTACTCTTAAAAGCTGAAAAATATTTTAACCACCCTTTCATTATGAATAAATTATCAGTAACTGAATAATAATGAATGGGAAAAACAAGAAATAAAATTATAGGATATAATTTATACCCTATAATTATACCCTAAATAAAATTATAGGGTATAATTTAATTTCTTGTTTTTCCCTATTAATAAATAATAATTATACCCTATAATAATAATAATAATAATAATTATTATTATTATAATAATTAAAACCTATAAAATTATAGGGTATAATTTTAAAAGTAAAAAGTTTTAATTCATTTATTAAATGCTTCAAAGTAATAGAGGTATATATAATATACAAATTTGTAAATGATAAGGAAGTACCATGGATAAATAAAGTGAGAATTTGGTTATAAGGATTGTTAATATTAGTGGTATTAACATAAATAGTAAGAAATTCAAATTTTTAACCTCATCTTAATCAACACTAGACATCTTTTAGTGGTATTTGGGATTTCTCTCTCTTATTCCCACATCATTTATAATCCGTTATAACTAACTATGTGAAAAGATAACAATTAAGTATCGTAAAATTTATTGAATCTTAATATAATATCAGAAAACATCCCTGACAGCATACGTTGAAAATTTGTCTTTTATGTAGTAAAAATAAATTCCTGCATCGAGTGTTTTTGTATAGTCAAAATACTAAAGTTAATACAATGTTTAAAAGACTATTTTAAATGATTCCTCGCTTTCTTTTTAAATCTTAGTCAAAGTAACTAAATTTTATACCAACTAACGGCATTTCACGTATTAGAGAGAAACTCTACCAATGTTTTCCAAAATGAAATGGAATAGAATGTCTTAAAAATTTGTGTACAAATAAAGTGCATATATAAAGCAACATATATATGAATTGTGTTTTCTAACACAACTAAAAACATTAATTTGTATTAAAATAATAATACATTTTATCTCATAGACTAATTTTGATTAAACTTTTATCGGGTTAAACAAATTTTTCAACGAAGAATCGAAATATTTTATAGTAATCCAAATGGAGTGGGAAAATAAACCTATTATAAACCAGTTTCTAGTATGATATGCAAAATATTTAATTCTATATTTCAATCATTCTAACACATGCAATGACAGAATAAAAATATTAACAAACTAAAAGGAAGAACTATAAGATTTCAATGGATATGCATTATTAAAATTTTAAAATAAATTACAGGTTTGAAAGTAAATACAAAATCTGAGAAGACATAAAATATAAAAAAAAAATAAATAAATAAAAAAATAAATAAATAAATAAAAAAATAAATAAAAAAAAATTCACTAGAATTTTTAAATCATCAATTTTACTTAAAACGCGATATAATTTTTAAAATTTCAGAAAATAATTTTGCATTAATGGATTTAGTTAGAAAATTATTAAAAGCGGATTGCTTAAAGAAAATGTCACCATAAATACAATCAAATTTTAAGAGAAACGGGTTTAAATAATATTGGTTAAATAATTGGATATTAAATTCAATGAAGTTTACATTTATTCTTATATTTAAATAATTTAATTAATAAATAATTTTGAAATTCTATAATCTCATAAAAATTATTTGTGTCTATTTATGTATTATAAACAGATTAATAAGTTCTTCAATTAATAAGTTCATATTAATCTTCTGCATAAACCCAAATAAGATTAATGATTTAATTAGATATTTTTATTAAATATAATTATAAAATTCATGTGGTAAAATAAGAATATTTTAAATGAAAGAATGTTTTATAAATATATTGTCTCAGACAAAATACATTTGCACCAAATTAAAAGAATTTCTAGCAATTTGACAGTTTTCATTTTTCTTTTACGTTGCATTAATCATTTTTATTCATAAATATGAAAAATAAAATGAAAAGCAAAAGTGTATCTTTTTCTTTTCTGACCTTTTCTTTCGCGTTATTGCATTTTGCTATTCAAAATCTCACAAGTGTCTCAACAATTGACTGCACTCATTTATATGGAAGTTCTGTGATCGAAAGAAATAAAAACAATCTTTGAGCTATTTCTCCGAAAATTCTTTTATCAACTATTTCGACGTTTTGATTAAAAAGCGAAACTTTCTTTTGATATTTAAACAAAGGAACAATACAGCTTAATAGAGTTTGCATTTTTGGAGCTGTTGAGAAATGTTTTTAAGCAAAATTCTTTAGAGTTGGAAATAAATGTTTTTCAAAATTAATGTTATTTCTTAAATTTTATTTAATATGTAACGTCTATAATGTACCTAAAATATTAATATCATTTCCTTACACTTTTAAGTAGACATTTAATATCTATTTAGGTGTAAAATAAACAGGAAATGATTTTTTGCCATTATGTTGTGTATGTATATTTTGTTTTTGCAAAAACAATTCATTTCGATGTAAGTCTTATCACTCTATTCATATTTTGATAAATTCTTTTACATATAAAAAATATTCTGAAAACATATCGTAATTGATGATTCCAATTGTAGTTGTAATAAAAATATCTTTTTTGTCATTATTATTAGAGGTCCTTAATTCCTTAAACTAAAATATTTATGAAACAATGTACATTTAAAAAGAAAAGTTAATGTATAGTTTTCCAAAGAGCTTCCAATTGTAAAGTTTTTTAGAGAGATAATTTTCAAAAAAGTTTAGATATTTTTTATCGTTATTTATCAGTTTCTTTACTTGTATCCAAAAGAAATCACTAATGAACTATTCAAAAATCTTAGTTAACAGAATGAATGAGATACTGCTTCACTTAATAAGAATCTAGATAAAATCAATTTTTTTACCATCAACGAATTAAAATCTGAACTAATCTGTAAAAAATCAACCTATCTTACACCAACCAAGAAAATATTTTTGTTATAAAAATAGAACATATGTTTATGGTCTGAGATCTTACTAAGGTTTTAATGGAGGCTTTGTGATAGATGTTTATAAAAAATGTGTGAACATAAATTCATAAAATAGAATTTCATACAAATGATAGAATTTTATAAAAAACGAAGATAGAGATGTTTTTTTTTTTATAAAATTAGTTTAGATTTCATTTAGTTAGACAATACGCTCTAGTAAGTAAAGATTTTATAGTAATTAAACATTCGAAAATTATAAATATTTTATGTACAATATACAGAAAAACATATAAATTATATTATTTGGAAAACCATAATGTGACTCATACTTCTCCAACTAGAACCAACTAGAATTTAAAACAGCAGCTGTGTCTTTTCCCAGATACGCTAGAAAATTAAAAAATTCTTATTCCTATCATGAAATTTTCTCATTCTTTGCATTCCTTGAAGTTAGAAGATCAACCTTACAAGTGAGAAAATCCATCATGTAATTGTCATCCATGGATATACAATGGAGAATACACGATTGAAAAATGCAGTACAAAAATAATATAAAGAATAGAAACTCAAAAAGAACTTTAACTGTATAAAAAATTGTAGAAGGAAAGGAATATGCTTTAAGGCAATAATTTGATGACATGTAAAGAACAAAAACATTAATTGAAAATGGTGCAAGGCATTCAATATGACTTGTGATTATGTTGCAATAAAGATATCAATAAAAATCTACAGAATACTGTTTTACTTCTGAATAAAGTTAACCAAAACCCGGTAAGTACAATAAAGACATGGTATTGTAGCATCTTTCCCTCAAGCATACTCTATAAGGAGTCGGGCAACACTGCAAGTTAGCAGCTCCATGTTCAGAATTGTATTCAGTTTCAAAAATATTTTCTACAAAACTATCTACATCAAATACATGAATACGTGGTGATGTATCAAAATTTACTAAAGATTGAAGAAGAATCATTTCACCATTTAAAAATGTTTGGCTGTCAATTTACAATGTTAAAGGAAATACAAGTCAGTAAGAGTTCCTAAGCCAACTATAACTTGAAATAACAGCTGCCAGCCATTTATTTCATTCTTAATGTGATCTTTGTTAAATAAATGTGCAGTTATTTGGTGTATTACTTTCTGCCGTTACTAAAACATGTCTGTTGTCCTAATCCCTAATGAATTGAGATCTGTCAATTTACACAACTTTATATGCGAATCCATATTCTTCATTCCTTCTTCGTATGACCACAAAGTGTCTTAAGGTTAAGCAATACACTCCATTAGCCTATGCGCATGGAGATCATTTTGATGAATCATGTTTGAGATTACGTGGCGTGAGACCTTTTGGCTTATTGTCAAAAGAAACTACGTTTGCAGTTAGTTGGTGATGTCTCATCTGCTTCATCGAGTTATTATTGGGATATATTTATTATTTACTCGTTCAAGTCTATCAGTTCTTGATCTTTTGGGATAAATTCTCTTTCTTTAAAATAATACCCTTTGCTAATACAGAAGCATCTTTTACAATTCTTTGTGTCTCTTTGTAAATGAATCCTCTATAAAGCGAATAGTATGGAATTTTGTTATATCATTTAATCGGATATTTTCAATCATCTTTTCTCAAAGAAAAATTAAATCTCTCATAATGAAACAGTAAAAACTGTGAAATCACGATGTCTACATTTTCATTTATTTATTTGATTTTAGAAGTCATGAATGTTAAATTTCGCAAAAGAAATTCTTTTATGCTTAGTTTTCGCTTTGCCTTAAGGTAGTGTCTATTACTTGAAATCAATTATCAGTGATTGCACAATCTCCTCAAAACCATGTAATCTCAGATAGTGTATACTTGTTTCATTGTACAGCAAATATTTCTATCAATTGATACATTGATTTTTGCTATAATCTGATCTTTAATTTTTTATGTTCTATTCTGATTTAAATACATCAGGAAACATAATTTTCTAAGTGTCACTAATAGCTGCAATTATGTTTCCCTTGGACTAGTATTCAAATTTATAAGAATTTTTTATATAATTATTTCAAAATTTTTTAACTTATAAAAGAATTCACATTTACATATTTTCTTGCCTTTTAATTTTTTCCACATTTCAAAATCCTCCACATTCATTATTAACTGCATGTCATTTTTTTCCTAATTATATTTAAATAGAACGTTAATTAAGTTTCAGAAAATATGTTAGTAATACAGACATTCAAATTATAAAAGTAAATGCATTTATTTCCTTTACATATAACATTAATAAATATATTTTATATGACAGTATGTAAACTTACTCAACATATAAATGGTCAATTTTGAAGACAATGCAAATTAATGCACAAAGATTTTAATTGACTAAATTAAGTTAATTTACATTTCAATTTCGTCTTTAAATACTTATATTCATTATTTTCATATGATGACGCCTAATTATTCTACGATAATGCACCTAATTATTGCAAAGAAAATAAGACACGAAATTGCATATCATCAGACAAGTGTAAACAAAAACTTAGTCAGTAAAACTGCGCTCTATATATAGAGTACATAAAATAATCACCTAGTAAAAAGAATAGATGTTGTGTTACATTGAAGTGTACATTAACATATACATTGTAGCATTTCTATTTCTTCATATATACAATATGCTCTAAATCATTACATACATAGAGATACAGGTGTTTCCAAGATTATACTTTAAGGTTAACGGATTTGAAATATTAGCTCATCACCAAGCGCTTCAAAATTTTGAGCCACGGTCAAGTGATGAAGTCACACCTGAGCTAGAATCTTCCTCTTCACATTCACGCCAGACTAGCGGAAGGACTTTGGACGACACAGATTAACATGGACGTGTCCCGAGCCTACGAATCTCCAGAAACCCAGTAAGGGAGAATGTGATCACCTTCCTAATCACTATCATCATTATCCTGAACAAATGGTGATTTACTTTGCTTATCTTAATTGGGAGTGGCGTGGAACTACTGAGCCGCTTGAACTCTTAAACCATATTTCAAAATATCAGTGCTGGTGAATAAAAGTTGACATTACGCAGGACAAAAATGAATCATTACGCTATCAAGGATTCTCTGAAATAAGTGGTGAAAGTAAAATATAGTACAGACGTTTGTACGAAGAATAAGAGTATTAATTTTCTGTTGAGCTCTGACATCATGTATTTCAACCACAAAAGTTGGTCGTTCATTTCCCAATATTGTAAATCAGTTACTTTTCATGAATCATTGATGAACTTTCCGGAAATCATCTATTGAAATTGGACTCATTTTGCGAATTGTGTGGCATACACTGAAACAAGTCTTAGCATGAAAAAAGTTGCTTTAAACTGGGTTTTTCGTTGATTCATTGACCTGCACTCAACATTAGTTGGTAACTACATCTACAGAACACGCATGTTTGTAAAATGAAGAATATGTATTTCTATAAAATGAAGAAGACGCATTTATGTAAAATATTTCTTCATTGATGAAAGAAGTCTTTTATTTACAATTCAAAATTAAAGAGTCAGTCTAGTGAGGCTTTAATTCATGCTCAAAATTTTCAATTTCGCAGAATTACATTAACTCAATCGGGGAAAAGTTAGGTAAATTATGTTGTATGAGAATTCTTGTGCTGATGCTCACAAGCTGTAAATTATCTTTTGCTTAGAGGCTTATAATTTGTTGGAAGATCTCTGTACTCCCTTTACACGAGTTCTCACGATAATGGCATATTTCCTTAGTTGAAAAAATTTCTTCATGTCATCCAATTTCTTAATAAACTGTTTGAGTTCTGAGAAATTCACCTATTATGTGAAAATTTTACCAACAGTATCCCGATATTCTGCAAATGCCACAAGATTTATGATTACATTTATGTATTGTAAAGTAATTTTTCTCATGTGCCCATTAAAATATTTTCTAAGTATATTGTCATGATTTTAACTACAACCTTGGAGTATTTTGTAATTTCCTTTATTTGTATAAATGTGTTGCTATTCAGACAAATATAAGTAGTTACAAAATTACAAAATATTATACTTATAGGAAATTAGAAAATTCTATGTGTATATATATTATACGTATTCACATTCACGTAAAATACATTAAAGAATAGAAAAATACCAATTAAAAACTAGTTTCGGGTTACGGAAGTTTTTGCCATCCCTAATATCCTCTGCGTAAAAAGTTTAAGTATTCGCTTATATTTTTTAAGACGATATTTGGTATTTTTAGGAAGGAGAATTGCTTTAGAACACTGTGTTGTGAGATATATAAAAAACATGTCATTATCACTAAGGGAAATGTTCTGAAATGGAGTTATCACACTAACAGAGTAGAATCATTATTTATAAATATTAGAACCAAAATTTACTGTTGGGAGTTCTGTTGCAAACTGTTACAAAAGCTATAGAATAATACCAAATCATATGTACAGCTTTAGGTATTACTGTTGCATCATATGAAGTTGTAAAAGTTTAGTCGAAGGTTCAAAACAAGAACCATGATATTCAAGGTATTCATGAGGTTCTCTTGCAAGAACATACATAAGAAAATCAGTATTCAACTGCGAAAGCTAGCTAATTAATTAGACTTTGCTATTCATTAGTCCAGCTATGCACCGCTTACAATTGATGTTCAATTCAATCGTTTTGCACTGCATGATCTAATTCAAGCAAATAAGGACATATATATTCAGGCTTACATTTATCTGCTCATATATCAACAAAAGGGCAGAATTTTGGAATGGACAGTTACTGTTAATTAAAAATGATTTTATTTTAACACAAGTCGAAAAGGGGATTTGTCTGCGTCCAATTAGCCTGTCCTTAGTTTTGCAAAATGTAGTTTTACTAACATAAAGATTATTCTTTCTACTTGGTGGGATTTTCATGGTATTATCTACAAATAATATCTAGAAGGAGACAAAACCATTGACAGCAAGGTGTACAGCGAGATGTTAGATTTTGTTGCAGCAGTCAAAGTAAGTTTTGGCAAATAAGGTACTATTCTCTCAAAATAAATCAAGACCTCATGTGTCAGCATTTACTGGCTTGCTTTTCCGAACTTTTCCTTTTGATAGAAAACTTTCGTTACAACCCGATATTTCACAGAGTAAATATTTCAGTTACATTTTTATGTAAATATAGCAAAATATAATATTTTTTTAAACTATTATTTAATATGCCATAATTTGATGAAATAAAGCATTTATCACTGTTATTTATGAATTTGAAAAATAATATATAAACTACGTAAATTACAGATATTAATTAAAATCTTTGAAAGCTTGTTTTTGTAACAAAATAATTTAGAGTTTCATGAAAATATTTATTTTATTAATAAAAGTAAGTTTATTTTTTGTTCAAGTCTATTTATAAGCACTGAAAATTAAATTCAAACTATCTTCAAAAAATAAATTTATTCTTTAAAAAATTAATCTAATCAACATATTATAAGATAATTATTTATTTCCTTATGCTGTAGGTATGCACTATAACATACAAAGTACATGTGTTTTATCATCCCCCTTCAAAAATAATAAAAGAATTTGACTAAAGATGTAAGACACCAGTAATAAACTTCCAATTCTAAATTTATCGAGTTACTATAAAAATATCAACTTTTTCAAGCAACTATTTAATGAGTATCATTTGGGAAAAATTACAGTTTTGCTATCAAACTGTTTACTACTAAACCAAAAATAACAAATAATCACGTCAAAAATTATTGACGATATATATTTCTAAATTAAAGAATCCTATAAGCTTCACCTACTATAATTCAGATTTGCTCAGTTTTATGTTTAAAATCTAAATGGTAAAATGTGCAATAATTTTATCTTAATTTATCTTGACCTGTAATCTGATTTTAAGTTACAGAGAGCTCTTGCCTGTGAATTAATAACATACTAAAATTAATGAAAAGTTTTCAACATGCATCTTTGTAGGCAGTTTTTCCTCAAGTTAATAACTCTGTTTTTTAAATAAGTTAAACTATTTTATGCCTTTTGCAAATATCTAGTATTGAGGAATGGGTATTGAATAAAATTTCCTCATAAGAATTGATATCATATTAAGAAAAAGTAACAGGTATAAATTTGACAACTGCTATTAAGATTATCAAAAGGATTATTCCATTAGTATATCACTACTCGTAGTAAAATAAATTAATAATAATACTATTTTCATTAAATTAATTGGGCAAATATTAAATTTATATAAAAGAAATGAATGAAATGAACAATAATTAATGTATACGTTTTAATTCATATCTATAGAAATTGGGTAGTAAACTATTATTTTATGTATATAAATAAATGTAAAAGGTAATTATTATAAATATTTGACGATATTGATTTGGATTATAATATTTTGATATTATATTGATGTATAGCAAAGATTAAAACAAAAATATCAAAACAATGAAAGTTTATACATACATTTTTTCTGTCAATACTATCTGAATACACAAATTAGTTATTTATAAAACTTCCTTAAACATAATAAATTTGTAGAAAAATATATTGTTCGTAAAATAATATAAAACAAGTACATTTATGTGGGATTTTTATCAATTAATAATACCTTGAAATATTTTTTTAATCAATAAACTGTCATGGCAGGGGAAAAGGTATGTAAATGCAAATACACTACAAATAATGGATAAAAACATGGAAAGTATAAATGAAACATTCTGTAATGCAAACAAGCAATTTGTGTAATAAAATGCTTTGTAAAAGCACATGCTGTACAGTAGTCGTAACTAATATCTAAAATAAAGCATCAATTATTTTATAATATTTAAAAATAAAAATGTATGATCACTTAATGAAATTAGGATGTTATACAGGTTAAACTGAATATCAACAGCAGTAATTTTTTTGTAAAAGAAAGTATATTTTTAATATTCGCTTGTAATCACATGATTAAAAAAAACAATATTTTCAAAGAATTTTTCACTTTGAAACCATATATAGAAACTTTATTTCTTTTAGAGAAGTAGTTTAATTCTAGTTTTTATTGAAATCTCTTATTATAAATATTCATAGGTATTTTGTGTTACAAACGAGATAATTTAATTGCTCAATGAAATATTTATCATTCTCAAAACATAACTATCTGCCAATAACTAATGTTTAAAATATGGATTTATGCTAATATTTTTAATTTTGAAAATAATTAGAGGCTAAAATTGCTTTTTCTGTAAATTTAGATGCACTAAATTTAGCTGTTCACTAGATGAAAGGTAAGATTTAGATTTAAAAATTATTATTTCTTCATCTTATTTATATTGATTTCACTAGATTAGATGTTATAGAAATTTCATAGGAATTAGTTACATATTTAGCAATGCTATGTTTATCTGATTTATCACCTTTTCACGTTTCACTGCTGCATCATGATAATGTTTAAAGCTGAAACTTTAACAAATTAAATGTTTATATATCTCTATAAGAATATTTTTTGAGAAAATGAAAGCTATTAAAAAAGAACTCTCCATTATATTTCCTCAATTAGACTAAGGAGCATACAGTCATGCAAAAACTGATTAAAGTAGAAAATATCAATAGGTTTCAATATCAGATACTTACCTATTGGTCTAATTTCATCAGCAAAATCATCAAAAAGATCTGGAATGTAAAGAAAACCATTTAACTTTTTTATATCTTTAATAGTGTGGTATAAGTATATACTAATAAAATTTATTTACGTGAATGTCATTCTTTTACTACCAGTTTAAGAGTTAAATTTATCCTAAACATGATCGTTTAACTCTTGATTTATTCAAAAAGCGCATTTGAGATTTTTTTCTATTTTCCTTATAAACTCGTACTTTTTCTTTGAATTTATTAATTTTATTTTTCTCTATTAGAAATAGATTGAGCTTTAATTTTTGGTGTTCAGGATTATTTTATGCAGATTTTTTTATTTACACTTTTTCCCCTTGATCATCAAATGATGCTTAATATTAAGTAAATGTTTTTTTATATTAATAAATGTTTTTTACACTGCTCTATAGTTCTCTTAATATCAGTTACAATAATAAAACCTTTCAATTTTTCCAAACTCATTATTGAGAATCAGTGAGCTTACTTTTTTGATGAAATGATAATTAACGAAATCTTTTTATGAATACAATCTATCCGATCTTATTTTAATTAAATAAAAATATGAAAAAAGTGAGCATTTGAGAAAGGATATCTATTAAAGGAAAGGTAATATAGTTTAATTAAAAATTACACAATCTATAATTGAAGTTACAAGTAGAAGGCATTATATTTTCTTGATTTTTTTGGACATTTTTTTGCCATGGTTTATTTACGATATTGAAAATCATTTTTATAATTGAGTACACTGAACAGCCTTATCATGAGAACAATGATTAATAGCTAAATTTTCCTAATAAACATTACATAATCTGTAGTCAATGTTTATCATAATTTCATTTGATAAATAATAAGCCAAATATATATATTTTTAAAAAGGCTAAATTAGTGAAATTCAGCTAATAGTTATTAAATTTCCAAAAACAAATGATGTTTAGGAAGGAAAACAAATATAAAATAATAATGTAGTAAAATTTAAACTTTGTGAAAAGAAACAAATTATGCCCCACCAAAGTAAATACGTTTTTTTTATTATTATAATAAATAAAAAGTTTAATGTAAGCAATGGAAATAATAGAAACTATTTATTTTCTTATGAAGATATTCAAACTTAAATTGTTATAAAATAACTATTAAGGATCCATATCCCGAATATCTTAAATATATGCTATGAATATGAATATCTTAGATATATACTAGGACGAAAAAAGCAATTCTCAAAAACTAGTTAATATATAAATGAATACTTATTTTATGTGCACGAGACACAGTGATTATTTAAGAGGAATTTATTTCTCAAAAATAAAAAAGAAAGACATTGCAATAAAATTATTATTATTTTTTGAAAGAAAATAAAAATTTTTACATTTACAAATTCTATAATCACATGATAATAAATAATCCTTTAAAACATATTAAAATATTTGAAAATAATACATATAAAGAAGTAACATGAATCCTTAATTTTATTCAAATTATTCTACTAAAAGTCATCCAAAAAATATGTTATTCTGAATCATTCAACTCATAAATAATTTAATTAATTAAATCGCGCAAATTTTTGATCAAATAAGCAAACTTATATTTTAAAACTAGAATGACAAAAAAAATTCTACTCGAAAGTGAAATACTTGATGTTTTTTCTATGAAAACTGAAACTAGCATCTATTTCAAATTTTATTAGAAAACTTATCGAAATGGAAAAAAGCTATTTGATACGAGAAAGGTAGCGATTAATTTTTAATTCAGGACATAAATTTCAAATGTAATCATACTTTGTGAATTACTAGAAAGAAAAATACATATATTTATACTTAACATCCCTTTATTAAAATGTATTTATTTAGTTTTTTTTTACAGAAATATATCGTAATTGAAAATATTCATAATAAAAACGTTGAGATTTTAATAAATATTTGAAGCATACATAATTCATTAATAAAAATTAAGAGACATGATAATATATTTATCTATTCTGCTTAATATGCTTTTGTTAAATATTTTTTGCAACTTATTAAATTTTTTTAACATCAAATTAATAGAAAATACTATTTTTTACTTTGAAAAAGATATTAATACAGTGATTTGTAACCTATAACAATCATTGAAAATCAATATTAATTAATAAAATCCCAATTAAGAATAAAGACAAATCATGAATATCGTGCTTCAAGAAATATATATTTCTGTATCTAAAAGTGTTAAAATCAATTTATGAATTTGAAACTATGGCTGAAAATATTTTATTTGCTTGATATTTTAAAGTAAAATTGAACTTTTAGAATTATGATAGACACCTATTTTAAAAGTTAATATTTAATAAAAGAAAAAAGTGGTTGGGAACAGGACACGAGAAACAATGTTTTAGTTAAGAGAAATTTACGTCTTTAACTCTCATAAAAATATAAGGTAATTTGGGGTAAATTTAAGAACAGGATATCAAATGATTGTCAAAATTTAAGGTCCTGCATAGCAATTATTTAAGATTTTCAAGTTTTTCTTTATTTATAGTTCTTATTGAAATTAAAAATTTTCGATTGGAACAAAAATGTAATAATTTATAGTTAAATATTTTTTTATTTTGATCATAAAGTAACAATAATTAATTAACAAAAATAGATTATATGATTAGATGGTTTACCAATGTTTTCAATAAATACAATTATAATTTTTAAAGTTTTAACTTAAATTTAAAATTTTAGATAGAGAAAAATCGCTATTAACACATACTCATACATCTTATTGATATAAAATAACAGATATTACACTGTTACTTTGATGAGCAGAGTAAGAGTTCAAGATAAATTTTTCTAGTAAGAGATCCTAAAAGCTTTTTAAATCTCATTTGGTATATGTAAATAAGCAGGTAAGTCGAAATGACTAATAAATAATTTTATAACGAACAACTAATAAATACTTTTATCCATCTAGGAAAATACCCGATATTAGGAAAGGTATTAAAATTTAGTTACATAAATTTTTGTTTTCAACAAGTTACAAAAAATGATTAATTCAGACTCTTTAAGTAGCTTTAAAATATTTTTAGAATGCTGTAAGCTCCAATTTAAAAATATTCATTACAATAACAAAAGCAACATTTCTCAGTTTACTTTTTATTGACCTTTTAATTTACATTATGAATATTTTAAATGTTTTGGTTTTTAGGAAATTCGTAAGAAGAAAAATGAAAGTACAAAAGTTCTTTAAAATTGATTTTTTAAAATACTTTTATAGCCATCTTACTGAAATTTATATACAATAATATTAACTTTTTTATTCAGCATTTTTAGTGAAGGTTTTATATCAATAACATTTTTATTATACAAGTATTTGTAAATTTTATTATAAATGATTTCACAAAATTATTTTTAAAACGATTATTAAAACCATACATTTTTTAATAAATTCTAAAATACTAAATTTAAAAATTATTCATATTTTATATTAAATTATTCATTTATATAAATGACTTGACTTACTAAAACTTTTAAATTTTAGTGAAACATGGGGAATCTATAAGAACAATATACTGAAATAACTTTCAAGGAGATTTTTTTAAATCAATTTTATCTGAAATATCTTATTTTATGTTCTGAAAAAAATAAGCTCCTAAATTATTTTTATTTGATTAATAGTTTTTGTTTATCGAATAAATAATACAACCATTACTAATTATTTTTTATTTGAATAACTGTTATTATAAATCTAAATAAATATTTTACCAGAGTCTTTTCTATAGATCAAAGCAAAAAGTATTAATCATTATGTTATTCTATGATTAATTTTCTGCAGAATTATAAAGCAGTTTCTTAAATTATAGAATTCTGAAGTTCACTATTATCTTTTTTCTATATAACACACACATTAACTTTGAGAACATTTTCCCAATTTCAGTTTTTGTTTCAGAAAAGTGTAATGATATTGCAATTACATCGTCTTTTACTTTTTCGAAAGAGTTGTTCTTTTCACTTTTTCTGCAAAAATCCCTCAAACATCAAAAAACCTCATTCGCACTTCTCCTAATGTTCTGATTCCTTCTGTTTCTCAATTGTTGCTTTCCCCTTCAGCTAGTTAAGAAGGATGAAATGTTAAAAGAAAAGGATAAAAACAAAGAAAAGGGAGACAGAAAGACAAAACGGCAGTGAAGCAGCCGGCGCAAATGTTTCACAAACAGCACCAATTTCGTGACCGAGGCTGCGATCACAAAGTCATCAAGGGCTAAGTTGCCGAGTGAGTAACTTTGGCAACAAAAGTATTTTTAGACATTTTGGGTACAGTAGCACCGAAGGAAATAAAAGATCAAGACGTTAGAAGATCCGAAAAATGGGGGAGTTTGAGCGGCAAGCCCTAATCCACCCCTTTCTAATTGCCAGTATCCTCCTCGAGAGATGGATGGGACCACCATTGTGCCCTTAAAACGGAAGCTCTAGCACTTTAGTCCCTCTTGGTTATCTGCCAAACAGCATCCGTCTCTCTTTAACTCCGTGCTTTTGGGAGGACACTTTATCCTCCTTTGTTCCCTCCAATTCCCACTTTTTTTTCATTATTATTATTATCATCATTATTCTTCCTCTTTCCATCGCCAAATTGCGAGATGGAGATTATTTCTTTGCTTTGAAACATTAATCTTTTAACTGCTAACTCATTCTCTCCAGGAATGCCAGGAAGTGGGAAAAAAAGTGTTGATTCATTAATGTTTTATTTCTTTAATATTTTTCTTTCGTCTCAAGAGCAGTTTTTTTCCTTAAATAACCAGTCTGCATGAGACACAAAATAATTTACGAATGGTAGCATCCCTTTTCAAAGTACGAAATAAGATGAAATTTTATGACAGGAGAATACTTTTTTTTAATCTTAGTAATTGAGTTATTGAAAGAATTTTTCATAGTTTATTGTTTTATTTACAAACTATATTATGCATCTTTTAAATTGACGTCTTAGAAAAAGATTATGCATTTTATCATCAATAAAATTTGCATATAAAGTAGCTGGGATTTATTTTTGATCATTTTTAATGCATTCTTCTTTAATAGAGAGCATTTATTTAAAAGTTAATACATTCCAAAAAATTTTCAATTATTATTTTAAGGCTGAAAAAATTAATACATTTTTTAAGAGTTTTATAAAAATACTCTGAAACATAATATCCTATATCTTATAAATACTTTTGTTAGAATATTACTTTTCATAATATGATTATGATGATATATTTCATAAGAAATGTAAGATTTAAAAAGAATTTTCAATTAAATATTATATAAGAATTTTTTGTTAATTATTCTCAATTTTTGTTTGGTATTTATAAGTAAATAAAATTCAAAGATTTATAGAAAAAAATTACTTGGAGAATGCGATATACATCATTGTATTTATTCTCTAAATAAAGAAAGATTAAGAGTATATTCAATAAAAAAAAAATGAAATTTTATAAAGGAATTCAAGTATTTTACAAAATTTTGATTATATTTGAGGGAAATCTGGCTTATATCTTAGTATATCAAACTTTAAAAAAATGACAATTACAACATAATTTAAAAGATATAAATTTTTATTTAGTATTATCACTGTATTCTGAAGAACACGTTTATACAAGAACAATTTATATTGAATAGTAAAACAGATTTATTTTACCATTTAATTTAAACAAGAGAAATACATTTCATCCAAGAAAGTATTTTTGGGAATACTTTTTACCGAAAATTGAATTAAATAAAATAAACTTATATATTTATTTTGAAAATTTATGTTTATTATAAATCTTGTTGCAATGAAGAAATGGTAGCCTATTGGGAAAAGATTCATTCTTGGATCCAGAACACTAGATATGATTTATTTTAGGTTATTTTTTACATATTTCATAACGTTTTACAAATTTTTAATATTTGGAAGTTTTCTACTGTATTGAATTAAAGAAAAATAAAAGTTACTCAATTTTTTCAAGACATTATATATCACTTAAAGTATTTTTGAACTGCTCCAATACCTGAAATCATTTGAAATTCGTAATAATTAAGTAAATGGTCATTTTTATAAAAGGATTAACAATTCAAGAGAACATAATAATTTCCTGTTAAACCGTTATGATAAGCAAGTTTAAATTAGTTTTGAACGTATTAACATAAAATGAGTAAAAAATAAAATAGTTATTAGAATATCACAATACGTTAGTTTTTTTTAACTTAATGGATTGTTAATAATCAAGTTAATAACAGCTTTCTTTGCAATTTGACAATTTTTTCTGCGAGCAGAAAATTTCAGATGAAAATAATTTAGTTATTAATATTTAAAATAAAATGCTGCAAAATAGCATTCTTTTATAAGTTTTCTTTAGTTTTAATAGCATTCTTTTATTTTTTAAACATATGGTAAGTTATAGATATTTAAATTATTTTTTTTTTTTTTGCACAATAATATAAACATAAAGATAAAAATTCAATGGCAAGTAAAATAAGGAGTAAGTTATGAGAAGTGGAGTTAACTGTATGGTTTTTAAATTCAAAAATATTGAAAAATGTTTAGCTATATAAATCTAGAATAATTTAATTAATTTACATATGTTTTTGTAACCTTAATGAAATAAATTTTAATGAAGGAATAATTTAATTTAGAAAACTTACATTCTCTGTGTAATTGAGATTTTATTCTGTTTTAAATATTGGTTTCATTATTAAATATAACAATAATCGTGAAATAATTGATCTTAGAAATCTTACTTCTTATTTTCATTATGTAAGCGAAAGAAATTAGTTTTTACTTCTTAAATGGGAAACATATGTAACAAACTAAAAGAAAACTAAAACAAACTTAAATAACAAACTAAAAGTGCTTTTGCTAATTTTCAAATTAATTTACTTAACAATTCCTATTGCCAATTTTAAAATTTAAACTTTAGAGATAATGATTTTACATATTTTAAAATTTACATAGATAATATTAGGATAACATTTTAAAAGTGAATTATTTCTTTTCTTTATAACTAATTTCTTTTGCTACTTTTTTTTAACAATCTGTACTTAATAACTTATATTTAGGCTTGTCTCAAATAAAAGTGTGAGAAATAATAATAATTTTTAATAAAACTGGAAACAAATAAAAGTTCATGAATTTAATATGTTTGATGTTGTTCCTTTTAAATGAAATTTAAAGTATTGAGAGCAAGTTGTTAATTAACCGATAATTAAAATCGAAATTCGTTTGAAGACATTTATCATTTTTAAGAAATTTAAAATAATTAAGTGTTTTGAAGATATTTAAAATGGATTTTACATTTTAATTAATGATCTGAAGGTTAATTAAACTGCTTATATAAGCAATGCACATATTGACTTCCAATTGCGAACTAAATTAGGTTTATATTTATTGATTGACTTTCAAGTCAAGTACTTGATTCTCCTTGGAACCTTAGTTATCGGTTTTAACAGGGACATACGTGCCTTACTGAGAGAATAACGGATACAGTTAAGGTATTTTGGACTACTCTGAATATATTACATGGCATTAATCAATAAAATTTAACCACCTTATGTGGTATTACATTACAGAAATTTATGTGAAACTATAAAGCATGGTAACGATTAAATCTAATGAGAGTTTATGCATTTTATGATACTTAGTTTTAATCAATTGTGGGATACAGCTGAATTTTTATGATTTAATATGATTAATACGTAAATCACAGAAGTTCGCTAATAATAAGATTTTTAAGGCATCAAGTTTCTGTTTGGTTTATTTTTAGGAAGACTGCCAGTGAATATGTGAATAAGCAGCGTCAAAGAATAAGCATTAGTAATTCATTTATTAATTTCAACAATGCATAACTTTCTGAAAGTATGAAAATAACAGGAAAAGAGTTAAAAAAAAAAGCTGAATAAGAATTATTTTTTGAAATGGAAAATATTTAAAATTAAATGTACATTAACTTTACTTATTGTATATATAAAATTTGATCTGCTCTGATGCAATAAAGTTCATTTTTTTTTTGTTTATCATTACTTTATTCAAAATAAGTGAATCAAACATTGATTCAAAATAAATAAATGAATGAACGACGTAAAATAGAAATAAAAAATATTAATTTAGTTAAATGTTTACATATTTTTAAAAAAGTCTCATTTAGGAAAAAAAACTTTTAAATAAGAGAGATTTAATAATATTATACTCTTTGAAAAAGGAGATTCAAGATTTGACTATTAAGCAACAGCAGTTTAATGATGTGCTTCTATCTTCTACATTCATATAGATTTATGTGTTTTTCTGTTTTTACTACGAGTAAGTAAGTCCCTTATCAGCTATAAGTAGAATATATTAATATAGGTTCTGTTGTTCAATTATTTGTCATGTTATTTCAAAATGTTATTAGATATCTCTAGCATTCAAGAACTATGAAAATGTCAGTCTAAACGTTCAGATGTAGTCAAATGTTATTAAAATTTTTAGCATTCAAGAGCTCTGAAAATGTCCGCCAAAACTTTCAGATGTAGTCATATGATATTAAAATATCTTGTATTGAACTATAAAAATGTCAGTGCGTTTCAATGTAGTCAATATGAATTTTTTCGGTTTTTAAGTATTATTTTCTTTTTATTTGAAAACACTATAGAAAAAGATAAGCATTTATCTCTAATTTACCCTTAAAATTCAATGATGTAATAATTCCGCTATCCAGAAATTAAGTCCTGATTTACTGTTTAATAGTAAATACTTGAATTAAATAATGATGAAAACAAATAATAAGTCTCTATAAGTGTGTTAAGTAGTTAAAAATTCAAAATTCTAACAAAAAAAATAGACATAGAAAAAATTACTTTTATTCAAAATTGCAAATATTTATTTAAAATTGCAAATAAATTACTAATTATATTACTATTTATTTAAAAATTGGAAATAAATTTAATTACAATAATATAATTACAAAAACATTCACAGCCTTGTATTCATGTAGTTACTCATTTATAAGGAAATAAAATCCTGTATATTTGAATTTATTTTTGTTTGAAATTCAAATTAAGTTTGAAATAGACAAAGTAAAATATTTTTCTTTCTTTCTTTAAATAAGTAATAAAAATGCTTTTTCTTATCTAAATGTTTGGTTCGTTGATTTTCCCAATATTAAGTGATATATTAAACTTTTTTCTGTTAAAATAAGATTTTCACCCCTTAACATACAAATTAAATGTAACTCAAGGCGACTGAAAAATATCAATTATTTTTTGCTCAACTTAAAAGAGAATAGATGTTAAGAAAAAGAGCTCTATGACGAAATTTGATTTTTATAATTCTGACTGCTGAATAAGATCCATCTCTCTTGATATACTATGACGAGTAATACGCGTCAAAGTCTCCCATTGCATATGAAACGAATGACGAGTCTAATTCGTCATTGTATGTCAAGGGGTTAATATGATTTCATCAGAAATAAGATTAAAATTTCAAAGAACATAATATATTCTAGAAATTTCGTTTTTATTCACCATAAATTAATTACTCTTTACTGATATTATAAGTTACTTTGTACTGAATTAGAATTTTTTATGTCTACTATTATCTAAACAGAAAATTTCATAACAAAAGTATTTCTCAATTTTAAAGAAATTCTCAACCTTTAATATAAAATTTAGTAATCGCTTAGTACATTTTTATTATTTGTAATTTTATTATGCAAAAGTTCAATACTTAAGTGTAATAGATTTTATTTTTATTTTTAAAATATTATATTGCTCTCTGAATTAAAGAATACTTAATTATTTTTGTTAATGAAACTCCTTTAGAAGACAATATTTTTTTTAAAAAATAACTGAATTTGAAGCTTTTGTTGATACAAATATTTTACTAAATTTCAGGATAATTTAGAATAACTTTATTATTACTTTTTGAATAAGGAAATATTTTCAAAGATATTACCCAATTCGTTTAATTTAAAACTTTTCTACCTGAGCATTATTGTTAAAAGTGTTCTGTTTTGATTTATTTAAGTTACTGGCGAAAAAAATCTAAAAATCAAAATATTATCTTAAAGATAAGAAAACTTTTATAAACGATTTCATAATTTATTGATAACTTTTGTTGGTGTCTAAATCTTTCAAATAAGTAGAGTATATAAATTTTTTAGGTCTCTATTTGATAAGGGAAATCTTAGATTTTTATTTGTTTTTTCTTGTTTCCAGTCGTTTTCTTTATTTTACATCATGCATTTTTCAATAAATTGACTGATAACGGGTAACAATATGAGAAGATTATAGAGCTAATTTTTTGTTTTATATGATTAATTCCTAGTTGTGCTTGTGTAAAGTATTTAAAACCTTTAATTACAAACAATTACTTTAAAAATTTAAACCAAGATGAGAGCAATATCATACTTCCAAATTCATACAGCACATCAGTTTACTGATATAAGGGCCAAGGAAAGTTTAAATTATGAAAGTAGATTTTTCCATACGACGGACTTTCTCAAGATTAGACAAACTCAAACCCACTTTTCCAGACAAGAAAATTAAACTATGACATCTATCGTTTCGTAATTCCGAAAACTAATTTTCCTCCCTCATCTTTGTAACATACTCTTCAAGAAATGTTCCTTTTATTTTACCATTCTGAGAAAATTCTCTTTCCTGAAAATGCTTCAGAGTTTTTGGAAATGTTTAAAGGCTATTTTGTTGAAACAGTAAACCGAAATAAAATATTGGAGACTGTAAGACACCATTTACAGCTTAAAATCTTACTTCAATACGTTCATCTTTCAAGCTACAAAGTATTTCTTAGAAATAAAGACACAAAGAGAAAGAAAGTGTAAATATTTCTTGGAAAATAAGATTCGGTGATTCAAACATGTCTCTAAAAAGAGTTTTGTAGAAAATAATTGCTCAAATAATAAAGAAAAAGTAACTAAACAAACAGATAAATGTAAACTCATGGCCAAAATCTTTCCTTAATACATCTCTAACATTTTGCTTCGCTTTCAAATCATAAAATAGTTTTATTTCCAGATTTTCTATCCCGAGAAAATAAGCTTTTTTTTCTTATTCATCCAGTTTTAGTGTTCACTTATTTCGTGCATCTTCAAGAAACGCACAAGTATTTCTTTTTAAGGATGTTTCTTTATTTCTTGCACTTCAACAGAATGTTTGCTTCATTTTGCGTGGGTGGTTACTGTAGCATCTTCGGCGAGTTGTTTTGTTCTGGAGATAAAAGGCGTTTTCCTTAACATCTTTTTTATCTACTTCAGAAGAGCAATGTTTGGTTTACCTGGCGAGAAAAGTTTAGTTTGGAAAAGGTGGTTTTTATTTCGGGTAACTTAATATTGATTTCTTTCACTATGTTTCCTTACTTTTCAAAATATTAGAAACCCAATAAATAGAAATTGTTATATTTTGGTAAGAAATAAAACATGTATTTTATTTAATTTGTTTATTTAATATGTGTTACATAACACTTATTGCATCATTCATAAAAATAAAAATTTAGTAATTTTGAGTTTCCCCACGTGTTTTATAATCATTAATACTGTATTTTTCTTGCTTGAAAATTAGCTTATATGTAATCTAGTTTTTATTCTTTATTCTTGAATGAATAAAACAATACCTTCTGCAATGCAGTTGTTCATTTTAATAATATTGAGTTAAACTGCTATGATAATTATTATACCTTTTAATTTCATGTTTTTTATCTCAATTCATATTTAGTATTTTTAATTAGTAATCGAAGAAAAATGTTACTTTAACCATTTTTTTTAACTAAAATTATTGTTTGTTGATTTCAATGAAAAAGTGATAAGATTCTCAAGAATTTTACAGCACTACCTGTAATTCATCCTAATCAAACTGTGCAAATTAATTCGGTGTTTTAAAATTATTTAGATAGTTTATGGTAATTGAATTTAATGCTTTGAGATATTAAAATTACATATTTGATCACTATTACATGAATACCATCCTTTTTGTATAATTTTTAAGGCCTCTATTTTCTTATTAGGGTCTTTCAATATTTTCTTGTATGCAATGTTAATGTAACCTTAAACAGCTGTACAATGATGATAAAAGACGTTGTTCTTGAAACTAGAAAGTAACGAGTTAGATACTAGACATAAACTAGTAGAAGATAATTACGATGGTAAGTTATTTGTATGCTTCATCAATTATAATCTCTATATGTTGATTAATGGATATATTTGAAAATATGTGGCCACTCAGGTCACAATCATATCATTTGGAAATGTTCAAAATAGCGAAGTAGCCAGATGTTTCAGGGGAAAAAATGAATAGGGAGACAAAATTCTCTAATAAATTACTGATTTTTTTTCCGATCACTTTTTCTTTGGAGTTAAGAATTAAAAACGTTATCACATATTTTTAATAAAAATTAAATTCAGAAATTTTGCCTTCTCTTAATAATTTTTTTTTAGTAATTGATAGACTAATTTTTCATTTCCCTTTTTTCAAATAAACTATCAGATCTCTTTCATCATCAGAAAGTCATTTCCTAAAATCATTTATGTATTAAACGACTCTATAATATTAAAATTTTACCAGTTCAGGTTCCAGGTCAATTTCTTAACATTATCTGTCAGCAAACTGTGAAATAAATTTACAACTAATTTATAAAAGTTGCTGAATTTTTCGTTCTTTCTGAAATTCGTTACTTGATTGATTTAGATCAATATTTTGGTATCGAATTAGATTTTTCTAACTTATATACACATTTTATCAAAGTGTTATTATTTTCTTAAAGCAAAAACTTTAGTATCTTATAAAAAAAGTTATGCAAACTTTTAAGAGAATCTCCCTGCTTATACTTGCAGCATTAAATGTTTAGAAACTGATATTTTCTAACTAAAAGCTGTCATACAAATTTCAATTAAGTTTCCAAAATGAAGAGTTCTATTTTTAATTTAAGTAAATTTTTTTTTGGAGAAGCGTTCTAAAAGTGTTTTTAAGAAGCAGCCAAATCCTCTAAAATGCATCTTCAAGTGAAATATTTTTAAAAAAATGACGACAGAAAGATCTTAAAGTATTCTCTTAAAGTTTCTTTCGGATTCAGTCTGTTCGGTAAACCGCTGCCACATTTCCTGTAATACTCTCTCGTATTCCCGTGCCGCTTAAATTCTTCTTTTTATGGCGCTACGCGCTTTCCAGCACATTTTTAAGAAGTTGGCGAATGTAAATGAGCTTTGGCGAACTTTGAATTTTTATCGTGCCAGTAACATTTACCATATGGGCTCTCAACGTCGTCAGGAATAAATTAAACTCCTCGTTATGAAACGACATATTAAAAAGAAAATTAGCGCATGTGGCTCATAGAGTTAAAGATGATAAAGAAGACAAAATTGTCTTGTTAAACATACATACAGTAATAAGTTAACAAAAGAAGTACTGATTGCTTAATTAAGTATGCCATATGAGAATAATATTGGAATTTTTCATTTACTAAAAACATATTTCTTATGATATAGCTAATTATATATTTGTTGAATTTTAAAAGATAGAGTAATTTTATCATTTATGCATCACACGTTTTAAACGCTGTTATACTTTGCTTATTACTTTTATTAAAATTTCTGAGAAATATTTTGAGCTGGATAAGAGTATAATCTTTAATGTTTCCTATTTGTAAATTTGTTTTAAGGTCTTTATATAGACATTAGATCATATTTGCATATTCCCATCTTGTACTGATTTGTCGAATTAGTTTCTCAATTAGTCATTTGAATGTCAAAAGTTTGATGTTATTATAATCTCATGCTACACCATTTTAGAATAATGACTTAAAGCTCACATCAATTAAACAATATATAGCATCGCAAATGATCAAAAACTTTAGTAATATATATATATTATTTTATGTATAATATTATTAATTTTCGAAGTAATAATATAGAATTGCATTTTATTCATATTTTAAGGACAGGGTAGATTCTACGTTCCACAATGATGAGTCAGATTTATTCTAGCTATTGTTGAACAACGAGAAAGGGGTGTTAAATTTGTATTTTTAAATTGCATTGTTTATCTATATGGATAGGAGAGTTTCTTATTATCCTTCTTTTAGGATGAATGAGTGCTGGCAACATTTTATATTAAGATTTCTCAGAAAGCAGTTGATTTTTAGTGTTAAGTTTTAAATACCTTACAATAGTTTTTAACTGGTATAGCAACCTTTTACATCGTGTTAGTGTTTATAGTTAGAATTTATAAATCTACTGCATTTCAAACTAAAAGAAACATGTGAAAATTCATTTTATCAAAATATATGTTTTACTGCTTTCCTTCTAACTCTCCTTATCTATAATTTCAAGGAGCTGTTATAATATCTCCATTGAAAAATGTAATCTTTAGAAGGAAATGAAAAATGAATGAAAGAACTTAAAATCTAGAAATGGTTATACCGTAATTAGATTTCTCTCTCACAATATTACATTGAATGAAAATTCAAAGAAAGTCTTGCAACATATACAGTAAAAATTAATCTACAAATAATTTAAAAATTTGTCTCTAACCAATTAGATCACAAAATTAAAAAGTAATTACTTAAATTATCATATTTTCCGAAAATATTGCAGAATCTTTAAATAATATTTTAGTAATTCCTGTTTTCATTCAATTGGCATTAAGTACAGTGTTTTCAGAGTTTAACTCAAAATATCTTTGCAAATTTTATCATGTTTAAATACCTTTACTGATATTTCTATTGTATTTTGGCAGCTAAAAAGTTTTTTCATGCAGACAAAAAAAAAGTTCAATCCAGATCAAATAAAGTACCATATTATTGTTGACCATGCTTAGGCACTTTACTTAACTACTGACTGATTTATTTGTCACTTTATTGTTATTATTTTACACGATGGCTAATTTGACCGGGAACAACATCTTCAAAACTATTGAAAATATCCAAGTGTTATGTGAAAATCGAACTCACAAACTGTTGAACTGAAGAGCTCTTACGATTATGATGTTAATTCGAGAGAGTGAGAGACAGTAATAAAGTATAAGGGTGCTTTTAAAATTTTAAATCATTACTTCACTTTCGAAAATTTACTGATCATAATTGTTTTGAAAGTTTTTTGGTAAGTTTCTGCGATAATTATACACATGAAAATAAAATTGTTTGTTCTATGAAACGTTGACTTGTATAATTATGCGATTCTTTTGAAGGACTATCAAATATATAATTTAGCTCTTATTTGACATCCTACTTCAGCTAGCCCAGGATGTTGAAGCTAGTTATAAAATAAATTAATGTTGGATTATTGACTTTTCAGCCTTGAATTATTGTATTTACCATTCACTAGAGCTTAAAATTGGAGACTTGACATAATATAATATTATAAAAACATATTAGGAAAAAGATTGTAGACAAGACGATGCAACACTTTTTAACAATTCAATTAATTCAAAAAGCAGTGATCATTGAAGATTTCATCATGTTTATTCTCGTAAAAAGTTACTGAAACAACTTCTAACAAATAATTTTAAATTAACTCCTAAAATTAAATAATAGTAAAAAAAAACAAAGAACATAAGTAATTTTAATGTATTAAAACTGAAATTCTTTTTATGATCATTAGATTTTGAATCTCTAATAACACCTGTAATTTCTTACATTCTCGATTTTTATCAGGATTTATTTTACCAATTAATAAAAATTTAATATTATAAACTAGGAACAAAAAGTTCACTACTATAAAATTATAAGTCACAAAACCAAGCAGTTTATCAATTATGTAACTTTGAAGTTGCATTATTTTTATTTCATCACATTTAAGATAAATGTTCCAAATTAAAGCATAATGGAAACGGCTGATAATTAGGTTTTATTATACATATTATTTTCTAATACTTCTTTTTTTGTTCTTTAAAAATAGAGACAGTTTAAACATATCCCTGATAATACTTGAGAAATTAAAATAGATATATATTTTTATCTAGTTCAAAAGCATACTTATTTAGAATGTAATTATTGGTAAAAAATACAATTGTATAACTTAAATATTCCTTGATATTTCATGGAAAACATGTAAGGGAATATTTTAAGAGTGTTAATGTGGAATAACTTGATATTTTGAAGCTGCTTTGATTGAAATAGTCTTATTAATTTTTTATGTATTCATTGTAAGGTTATCAGAATCATTATTTGGTCTTGCTACAAGCATGATGTCTTATTACACAAACCGTATGTCGTCAAGTGATTATCATAAATTCAATTATAATAATTATCAAAGATGATCTTGATTTGCTGATGAATTTCCATTTTCCTTTCATGTGTTTGAAGTCTTAAAATACACAGCTACTATTAATCATTTTCTTGTAGGATCATCAAACTGAATAAGAATCGACATTATTTTAATAGCGAAGTTCCTACATTTACCTGACAGCCAATCTTAATAATCTAAAATCAAAGGGCAAAGGGAACGAGCATAATTCTATCTAAGAGATTAAACTTTGAGGCTTCACGGGTAGCAAGGACCATCATTAAGGCACATAAAGTTGATTGCAGATCTTCAAAATTCACAGTTCATCTTCTTGAAAAGGGTTTCTTCGATCGCATAACGCGCCTTGTCTTTTGGACTAATTGCTCACCGTTATTTCTCATTTTCATCTCTTTAAACGAGAGACCGAATCGAGCATCAGGCGCGTTTTCTGGTAATTAGACTAATGGAGGGAAATTCTCACTCTCCGCCTAATGAAGTGGTTATTTCACCTAACGAGAATCCACTTTTAAAAATAAAGTTTCCCGAAGGATATCCCTCCCTTTGTTGGGTAGGAGGAGTCATTTAGTCTCTTTCCTTGGAAGAATTCAAGGCAAAAGAGGACATGAAGCCCCTTGCCCTTGATTTCTCTTGAATGAAGTGGGCTGAAGAATTGAGCATATGGTGAGGATGGGCTATTAAGGTCAAGAAAAGGGATTTTTTCGTTTACTTTGTTAGAAGAGAATATAAATTTTTTCCTTCCAAAACGTTTGCCTTCATTTTTAAAAACACTAATTACTTTTCAGGAATTTTAAAGTAAGTCACATGAATTGTCAGATTTATATGTTTTTAACTAGGGGTATAAGTAATGATCTAAAAGAATAACAAAATTATACAGTTACTGGTTATTACATTCTTCTTATAATTTTATGAGCTACTATCCATTTGTGCATTCATTATTTCAAATAAATCTGCAGTTAATTATAAATAAATAT